>JAKOGI010000111.1:635000-640000 GCA_029747015.1 Carnegiea gigantea | reverse complement strand
ACAGTGAAGCATGGCTAGAAACTAGAAAGGGGGAGGGGGTTGGTAACTTGGTAATAAGGAATTTTTCCCCTCTACCTACTTGTCCGCTTTCTCGCTTCCCCTCTACTTTTCTTTTTCCTTTTTTTCCAGGGAGAGGTTCTTTTTTCTTTTGGTGTGGGTTGGGGGGGAGGGGAGGGAATTATACATTAGTCTACTTAGTCACTTTTGTGTTTGTGAACTTGTACTTATATATTAATCAAATTGGATGTATTCACTGTGTGAATTTATACGTGTACTTTAGTGAACTTACACATTTATTTTAGTGAACCATAGCTAGTTATCATGGTGAACATGTACGTTTCTTAAAAAGTGAACTAAGTGAATACCTGCCTTGTACATTCATTCTTGCAAATTAAGCTATGGACTTTTTAGTGAACTTTGCGGCCATATTTTGATGAATTTATATATTAGTCTACTTAGCCACTTTTGCGTTAGTGAACTTGTACATTCCTATTAATCAAATTGGATGTATTCACTGTGATGAACCTATACGTGTATTTTAGTGAACTTATTCATGTACTTTAGTGAACATGGCTAGTCATCATGATGAACATATATGTTTCTTAAAAAGTGAACTAAGTGAATGCCTGCCTTGTACATTCATTCTTGCGAATTAAGCCATGGATTTTTTAGTGAACTTTGCAGCCATATTTTGATGAATTTATATATTAGTCTACTTAATCACTTTTGCATTATTGAACTTGTACATTCATATTAATCAAATTGGATGTGTTCACTGCGGAGAACATATACGTGTACTTTAGTGAACTTGCACATGTACTTTAGTGAACATGGCTCGTCATCATGGTGAACATATACGTTTCTTAAAAAGTGAATTACGTGAATGCCTACCTTGTACATTCATTCATGCGAATTAAGCCATGGACTTTTTAGTAAACTTTACAGCCATATTTTGATGAATTTATATATTACTCTACTTAGTCACTTTTGCGTTAGTGGACTTGTACATTCATATTAATCAAATTGGATGTATTCACCGTGGTGAACTTCTACGTGTACTTTAGTGAAGTTGCACATGTACTTTAGTGAACATGGCTAGTCATCATGGTGAACATGTACGTTTCTTAAAAAGTGAACTAAGTGAATGCCTGCCTTGTACATTCATTCTTGCGAATTAAGCCATGGACTTTTTATTGAACTTTACAGCTATATTTTGATGACTTTATATATTAGTCTACTTAGTCACTTTTGCGTTAGTGAACTTGCACATTCATACTAATCAAATTGGATGTATTCACCGTGGTGAACTTATATGTGTACTTTAGTGAACTTATATGTACTTTAGTGAACATGGCTAGTCATCATGGTGAACATGTACATTTCTTAAAAAGTGAACTAAGTGAATGCCTTCCTTGTACATTCATTCTTGTGAATTAAGCCATTTACTTTTTAGTGAACTTCGCAGCCATATTTTAATGAATTTATCTATTAGTCTACTTAGTCACTTTTGTGTTAGTGAACTTGTACATTCATATTAATTGTGGTGAACTTGCATTTGTTAAGTTGTACATTCATACTAATGAAATTGCATTTGGCAAATCATTTGTTTTTTTATTTTACAAGGTTTATGATTAGCGTACTCTTAATGACTTGGTTTTGTTTTTCATTTTAGGCAAAATAGTTCATACAAGAAGCAGTCAAAAGCTAAAAAACCCTAGTGATTGTGAAAAAGATGTCGCAATTTTCAAAGGTATTATGTAAATCTAAACTAGAGTAAATAATTCGACTTAAAAATACCTTCCATTCATCCATGATCCTATCAGAATGGAAACCTAATTCAAATGTTTGTCTACTAGGAAATTCATTTAAAAAAGCAAAACAGAGATTTCAAAGAATACACAGAAAGGCTAATAGTAACTCGTGATCAGCCAGCATTCGCACAGTTTCCATTACAGTGATTTGGAGCAAAATTAGCTACATAACTTTCGCCATCAGCCACAAAGGTAAAAAACAAAAAATCAAGTTCTGCACAAAGGGGGGATAAAACAGGGTTGGCACATCAGAATCCAAGCTTGGTGTGACGCCAATGGCTAAGCAAAGCGCATTGTACCTGAAGAAAACATCTAATCAAACACGATTTAATTACACGAACCCTAAACACACGTGATTGACAATTTGCAAACAAGTGAAGGAAAGTACAAAAACAATAAAATCTTAGAAAAAGAATCAATATTTTTAAAGCAAAAAACATGCCAAATCAAAAATGGGTATACATACTTTTGACATAGTGCACTAGTTCCTCTTCTCAGGACAGTTTCTACTGTCATGAGAGGTAACTTGCTTGCAGTAGTGACACATCCAAGCATGCGTTTGCTACTCAATTGCTTTGTCAACTTCTGTCTCCATTCTCTTGGCTCTTCCCTTTCTGATCGAAATTAGAGGGGGTTATATTGCAACTATATCTGGCACCTTACACCCAAAATATGTCTGAAGATCTATAGATGCATTACTTATGGAACCACCACCAACCACTTGTTCAAGTTTCTGTTGAATTGATTTGGCTGCATTTATCACATAATGCAACTTATCTACATCCCGCCCTGCCAAACCCATGCACTTATACAACCATGACCAGGCATCATAAAAAATCCTATTTTGCTACCCCACTTGTGCATAGCTTGTGGACACAATTGTGTCAAGCTCAAAGATAGGTTTCGTGGCTGCTAGTTTGATCCACCTATCAAATTTAAAGCATGAAGGAATCTCTTTTAATGACTTCAACATAAGCAAAATATGGGCACAAAGAATCCCTTCAGATTGAAAGAAGCAGCATGTGCATGTAGCATCCTGGGATTTCTTGTTATACACAACATATCTATATCTCTAATGCCTTTTATCCTCTATTTTATAAGTGCTGTCACCCTTTGCAGTGCTGATGCTTAATATCTCATGATTAAACAATGCATCACATAACTGGTCGTGAAAGATATAGAAGTTAGTATGTGTGTACGTGACCCTCCCATGTTTTTTCTATGTCCAAAGGCGTCTTCAACTCAGGTAGGAAGATTGAGGATGCATTTTCAGCCTTACTTTCTCAATACCGCTGAGACTCAGGGGCATGCACAAACCTAACCCAAAACTCCACCAAACTCAATATTGGAGTTGTCAAGTTACCAAACATAGCATTTTGACTCTCGGAACCTGACGTAGTCCTCATAATGCCCCCTAAGAAATCCTTCTTGAAATAAACTTGTACCCAATCCTCTCGAACGTCTTATATATGTTTCAGCCAATCATTACTGCCTAAGTTGAAATCTACTAGCATATCTGCCCACTTTACTTCAAACTCCTCCGGGGTATCATATGCACAAACGCATAGCTTGATCCGCTCTAAGAAATCTTCTCGGCCATTCAATAAGTGACCCACTTACTCAGGCAACTTTTTCATAATATGCTACATACAGTACCTATGGGTGCACCCCTCAAACACAGATAGTAACCTTTGCCTGATTGCTGGATCTTGATTAGTAATTATGACTTTTGGCTTGTTTCCCCCCATTGCACTAATGAAACACTTGAATAACCATTTGAAAGACTCCAACTTTTCATCTCATAGCAATCCCGCATCGAAGCAAGTGAGTTGGCGATGATGGTTGATGCCTATAAACGGAGCAAACACCATGCCATATCTATTAGTCTTATACTTTGTGTCGAAAGATAACAAGTTCCCAAATAGCACATAGGACCTCCTACATAAGTAATCACACTAGAAGAGATTCTTGAGCCTATTCTCCTCATCAAGCTCATAAACATAATAAAAGCCAAGATCAACTTCTTTTCTTTTCTTTAAGATATCTACAAATATGTGCGCATCTGAATCCTTAATCATTGCCTTTAAATCCCTCTCATAGTTCTTGAAATCTTGCTGGTCACATCCCACATATTTATAGCCCCCAACTTGCTCTTTCATAAGATGATAAACCTTCGAGGCCCCAACATTTGCTCTCCCATATTTACAAATAAAGTCCTTGTGAATCGAACTGATGTTCCTAGAAGATCATAGGAACTGCCTTCGGCTCGGTGTGACTAGAGGATGCACATGGCCTGCATGAAAAGTACACACTTCAAACTGACCATCATTCATAGAGCTCACAACCATACGTGCATTGCATCATTCTCTAGTCTCAACTCTTCTCCATTTAACCATTCTTTCCTCAACATTCTCTCTTGCTCTAGATATTGCATTAGCTAAGGCAACTGCACCTTGGGGTGGAGTTTTACGAGGCTCCCTATGCCCTTGTTTTGAACAAACAAAGACCTTCCAAATTTTCCACGACTTATTCTTTATCATGGAAGACTTTCGAGCACTAAACCCCACACAATTAGCATATCTCTTGTAAAATGCTAGAGCGTCCTCAATGTTTTGAAACCTCATTTTCTACTTAGGCATAAAGGACGTTTCCTCACAAACTGGAACCTACTCCCCTCCAGCATCAATGGATGAATTGGTCAGCACCGGTGTTAAATCATTTGAATCTATTGTTTATCACAAAAACACGACAATCAACATCACTAGACATGTAATACTGCACATCATTATAACTAAATACAACAATAAGCAAAAAACATGGTTTGTTGTATGGATACATCTTGAAACTACAACATTTTAGCATCAATTCACGATAGCATACAAAAAGCAAACAATAGCACCACATACTTTCTAAAATGACAACAAGCAAGTTGAAACAAAAAAAGAAAATATGTATAGGTGACATTACAAGATGTTCTTGTGCTCTATACTACACAAGGATCACTTTGCAGGTGATTAGCTCGGAATGTTCGAAATGTTGGTCTTTGTCACCAATACTTTGATCATCAACATCACCACCTATGGGAATAGTTTGTGAAGTGAACATCTCACTGCAGGAATGTTATCAAAGGTGTCATCATAAAAAAAAAAAAAAAAAAACATAAAACAAAACCTCAACTCTAAAATTTAC
>JAKOGI010000111.1:545000-630000 GCA_029747015.1 Carnegiea gigantea | reverse complement strand
TTGTTTGATTATATTTACTAATCATCCTTTCCAGTAGAAGATCCTATGTAGACGTACTTTTTAAGCCTATCATATGTGTTGTTCAAGTTTACCTACACATTTAATAGCTTCCTGTCTTTAAAAACATTACTGTATAAAGTTCAAATTATCTTGATCCACGTATATTAAATAGCTCCCAGGATTTGACAATAACACCTCTTCTTGATTTTAATCGTTTTGTCTCTACTCTCTCTTCCTCGTACCCCTGAACTCCTTCAATCTTCAGCATCCACATAGTTCAATGCTGAATAACCCATAACAGATTGTTGTGTGAGTTCGCACATTTGGCTTGTGAAGAAATATCACTTTTGAAGGAAAATTATTTTCCAACTAAAATTGATCGTTAAGAAAAATGTTCCTAGGTATTTAGAAGGTGAAAAGATTAAACTAACTAGTCACAAGGTAAAAAGAATTAAAAATTAAAAGGCATAAGAATATTACTTTTTTTCTTGGTCTTGAATCCTCTATTTTAATTTGATTGGCAACATCTATCTTGATTTGCGGTAAGAGATTGGAAACTGGGAACAAAGGAGGCTTAATCTGTAAGTGTAATTGGAAGAGGCTAATTAAGTTCCTTCCTTTGTTTGCCCCACAAAAAAATAAATAAAATAAACTTAGTTTTCCTCTCAAGGTTGAAAATCATTTTCCTAAAAATTTGTCTTTTACATGCTGTTGTTTTGCAAAATATCATAAAATTGAAAAATATTTACTGGCAAAAGTTATTTTTCCTTAACTAAGCTCACCATAGAAAAATACACTTCCTCTTTTCTAAAACAATTGTAGTCAGTTGATTTTTCACATCTTCATAAAAATTATTTTTCACTACACCAAAAAAAATATTTTTCAAAGAAAAAATATATTTTATCATCAATGTTATTACAAAACACATCCTTGATGAGCTATGCTAAAATGCTAAAACCAATTTAAAAATATTCATGAAAGAACATCATAATTTGGCTATGTACCCACTGAATTAGAACGATGCCCACAAGTTCGATAAAGGTCAGCTTTCTTTTTGGTTAGAAGATTAGATGATTTAGAATCCAAATGTACGAAGAAGCTAAATTCTGCTATCATTGAAATGAGTATCTTACAGTAAGTACACTATACATGATAAGGGGAAAGGTACAAATCCAAGTTAGAATTATTATTAATTAAAGAGGCCATGGGTCTCCCAAGTAACTCTTTAGTTGAGCCAATCCATGAACGCCACCTGCCAGGTGTTGCTAGGCTGCGCACAAAAATACTGTGAGATTTACTGAATGAATGGCTCACCCAAACCTGAGAGCCTGACCTTGCATATATAGTCACAGTCACATAATAAAAATTACATTTATATTCCTATATATCCTCTATGCCCTCTCAATCTGATCAGGAGGACGAACGGACAGATTGGTTCTATGTAATATAAACTGCTGCGACGATAACCCTATGATAAAAATGTCAGCAGTTTGCAACTTAGTAGGAATATAACGAATGACTAAATCTCCATCAACAACCCGCTCCCGAACAAAGTGATAATCTATTGGGGAGATCCAAGGAAGGAGCTCACTTCAACTAAGGTCCAGGGCAACAAGCTCAAGTGAGGTTCCATCCTAAAACCAATTGATAATAGAAGTAGTAGCCCACTTGACTTCTATACCGTGACCCTTCTTTTTCAAACTTCTAATGTGGAGCTTCTTTACTCATGTGTGATATTCCCAACAATCTCCCCCTCACACATGAGTCTCTTTCACACCACATCAACGCACAAGCTCCCCCTTGAGCGGGAGCCTTTACCAAGGTGTCAAGCCACCATCAAGAGCTTATCCACGCCATCAAGCCACGCTGCAGCACACGTATTACCACTCGATCAACATGTGTGTGTCACTTCACCAAGCTCGTCCATGGGGTCCACCATGCCACACCTTTGTCGCCTAGCTGAACGCACCATCGGCTCTGATACCATTTACTGGGGAGATCCAAGGAAGGAGCCCACTTCAACCAAGGCCTATGGCAACAAGCCCAAGTGAGGTTCCATCCTAAAATCCATTGACAATAGGAGGAGTAGCCCACTTGACTTATATACCATGACCCTTCTTTTTCAAACTCCCGATGTGGGACTTCTTTACTCATGTGTGATATTCTCAACATAATCCATAGCAATGTGCTTGCCACAATCATGTTGCACGGGGTTAGCAGACATGTAAGTAGCACTGAGGTTGTCACAATAGAGGTGGACAGGCGTAGAGAGAGTGACACCAAGGTCATACAAGAGCTTACGAACCCATGTAGTTTCATCAACTGTATAATCAAGAGCCCTGTACTCAACCTCAGTAGAAGACTTGGAGATGGTAGATTGCTTCTTGCAGTGCCAGGCAATGAGATTTGGGCCAAGAAAAGCAGCATACCCCATGGTAGAGCGACAGGACTCCTTGCAGCCAGCCTAAGCAGCATCAGAGTAAGCCACAACCAGAGTTGGAGAGATGGTTGGTCAAAACCAGAGGCCATGCTCTAATATACCCTGCAAGTAATGAAAAATATGCTTGACAGTGTGGAGGTAAGTAGTGCAGGGAGCATGCATAAACTGGGAAACAATATGTACTGCATATGCAATGTCAGGTCGAGTCATAGTAAGGTACTACAATGCGCCAACCATACTCCAGTACGGAGAAGGATCTGCTAGTAACTCCCCATCTGAGAGAGATAGGGTGGTTCGGGCAGTAGAAGGGTTTCTAACTGATTTGCAAGTGTGAAGCTGAAATTTATCAAGAAGATCAACGACATAGTTCTGCTGAGTCAAAAACAGACCTGAAGGAGAGCGAGCCATCCGAATGCCTAAAAAATAATGAAGATCACCAAGATTTTTCATGGAAAACTGTGTAGATAGAAGGGTAATAAACTTATGGAACATAACTGCAGTGTTGCCTGTTAATACAATGTCATCAACATAGATTAAGAGGACGAGAATGTGAGAGTCAGTGTGAGCAATAAACATGGATGGGTCGGCATGACTACATACAAAACCATGAGAGAACAAGAAACTGCTAAAGCGATGAAACCAAGCACGAGGGCTTGTTTCAATCCATAGATAGGCCATTTCAGCTTACAGACATGCCTCGAAAAACTAGAATGAACAAACCCAGGAGGTTATTTCATATAAACTTCTTCAGTTAGATAGCCATGAAGAAACGCATTCTTGACATCTAACTGGCGAATAGGCCAATTGAAAGAAATAGCAAGAGACAAAAGCAAACGAATAGTAACGGGCTTGACAACAGGACTGAATGTCTTATGATAATCAATACCTGCCTGTTGATGAAAGCCTTGTGCCACTAACCGTGCTTTATGCCTATCAATACTACCATCAGAACGATATTTTATTTTCTAAACCCATTTACGCCCAACGATATTATGAGTAGGTGGAGATAGCACCAGATCCCAAGTATCATTAGCTAGAAGAACACGATATTCCTCAGTCATGGCATCGACCCATCTAGTAGATTTGGAGGTCATGGCAAAGGAAGAAGGTTCAACCTCAGTGACGGAGGAGACAAGTGATAGGATGGATTTAGGTTTAACAATGCCAGATTTGGAGCAAGTCTACATGGGGTGATGAAGAACAGACATAGAAAGTGCACCCATAGTGGGTGGAACAACGTTGGGCTAGGCAGTTGAAACTGGGCTGGTAGGTGGGCTGGGCTGAGCAGGAGGTAGATCGAGGCTAAGTTATGTCATGGGTGAGGACTTGGTTGGGCTGGCAAGGAAATAGGAGAGGGAGGACTGGACAGGAGGGCTGGACTAGGCAACCCTGAGGCATGGGGAAAGTTGGGCCCAGTAGCAGCATGAACGGACCGGGACACCAAAGAGGGGCAGAGGGATGCGCAGGGAGTTGGGCCAGGCCCAAGAGAGTGTGGTAGAGGGCCGGCAGACAAGGACCAATAAATGGGCAAGGCACGATGGGCGTTTGGGGCAGGAGACACTTGTGGATTAGGGACGGAGGACTAGGTTATCACAGCACCAGCCGTGGGGTCAATGTCAAAATTTCATCTTGATGAAACACAAAGGGATGATGCAAGTGTGGAGACTCAGCCATTAGAGTAGAAAAGGGGTAATGCGTTTTAAGAAAACGAACATGGCGGCTAACATAAACACATCCTAAAAAAGGATCGAGACAACGGTATCCTTTGTAGTTCTCAATGCAACCTAAAAATACGCATTGGATAGAGCGACTTTCAAGTTTATTAGCAGCACAAGCCATAGAATTAGGAAAACACTAACAACCCAAGGGTTTGAGAAAGGAATAGTCAGGAACGCGCTGAAATAAAACTTTGAAGGGAGATCTATTTTGCACAATAGGAGTGGGAAGTCTATTGATGATATAAATAGCCGTATTGACAGCATCTAACCAAAAATAGGCTGGCATAGAAGCATCGAAAAGAAACGAATGAGTCATTTCAAGAACATAGCGATGCTTACGTTTCACAACCTCATTTTGCTGTTGAGTATTAGGATAAGATTTTCAAAAATAGATGCCATGTTTGTTAAATAAAGAATGCATAGAAGAGTTATCAAACTCTCGTCCCCAATCACTTTGAAGCATCTTAATTTTGCTATCAAACATGTTTTCTACTAGTGATTGAGACTTAATAAACAACTCATAGACCTTAGATTTGTGATGTATAGGATAAAGCCAAGTAAAATGGGAAAAATCATCAATGAAGGAAACATAGTGTTTATAACCTTGATGTGATAAAATAGGAGACTGCCAAATACCAGAATGAATTAACTGTAATGGAGAAGACGTTCTATGTTCAGCAGAAGAAAAAGAAAGTCTATGAGCTTTACCTAAGCAACAGGATACACACTCACTAGAGAAAACTGGTTTAAACTGAAGCAAGTTCTTTTCCCATAAAATATCTAAGGTACTAGCTCCACAATGACCCAACTGCCGGTGTCAAAGATCATCACACTCGGTGAGAACAATATTAGCAGGAACATACTCAACTGAAGTAGAAACCGGGACAGTGTAGACCGAACCCGAACTAGAGGCCTGTAAGAGGACATCACCCATGGTGTTGTCCTTGATATGAACATAGGAAGAGTCAAATACTACATGAAAATCATTATCCCTACACAACTGCCGGATGGAAAGTAAGTTATGTTGTAATTAGGGAACATGCAAAACATTTCTGAGAAGTAAGGGTTTGGTTTGAGTGGAGAGAGTAGAGGTGCCGGTGTTGACAACAGGAAGTAAGGTACCATCTCCAACCTTAACCATCTTATTCCCAGTGTAAATAGACTAGGAAAATAACTTACCCTCATCAGGTGCCATCTGAGAGGCTGCGGCAGAATCATGGTACCAAACCTATTCATCAACTATGACAGGATTGAATGTAGCATATGCCGGGAGGACTGACTAGGCTTTAGGGGAATAGCGATTGGGACAATGCATAGTAATGTGACCAGGAGCATGACATATTTGGCACACAATGTTAGGGTGAGAGCCTAGAATCCCCTCAGAGGAGTTATTACCTCTAGTCTATCGATTAGTAACAGGAAATAAAGCAAAATGAGTACCAAACGATAAAACAACTTAATCACACAAAGTAGTACCTGCCGACATGTTTCTGGGAGTAGACTAAGATGCACCAGAGGAGGACTTGGTGGTTTTGTTATTGTTGGTGCGGCCACGCCCCCCTTTATTGCCTTTAGAGTTGGAAGCACCTTTGGTGCCTCCCTGTCCTTGAGACTCCCCAGTAGTAGCAATAAAGGCTTGATGAATCACCGAAGTACGATCTTTCTTGTAATGCAAGCATTGCTCATAGAAAAGCAACTTAGAACGAAACTGATCAAAGGTGGTTAAAGCAGGCAACATGGAAAAAGTAGTAACAAATGAATCGTAATTCTCAGGATGACCAGCAGTAGTTAACTGAATCAGCTCAAGATTAGAAACAAGAGACTAAATAGCAGCTAAGGAGTCAGCAATAGTCTTAGTAGAGCGCAGATAGGAGTCCATAGACTAATCCAATCCCAAACTAATATTAGTCAACACATTTCAAATCAAGGGCTTGGGCCAAGCTGGCCATATTAAAGCGGGATTCAAGGCATTGCCAAACTTGCAAAGAATGTGTTAAATCACACACCTCACCAAGGGTTTCCTCAGAAATTGTTGCAAACAACCAGGCATGAATTAATTGGTCAACACGAAGCCAGTAAGCATAACCAGGATTAGGTTGCGACAAACCTGATGATAGAGGAAGGTGAGATGGTCCCGAAAGATGGAGCCATCAAGCATGCCCTGTAGTTGATGCATGATAAAGAATCCGGTGAATTGTGTACGGCAGGAGAGGAAGTCATCAACGAAGGCAAGCGTGGTGGTGACATAAGTCGTCAAGTTAACAGTCCACAGAGAGGGCGGCAAGGGGGGGATACTCCCAAGATAGTCCAGCGAGGGGCCAAGTTGTGGGGACCAGAACGGGTCCATGATTGGGCCAGAAGCTAGAGGGCGGGATGGTCGCACCGATGGTACTATAGCAAATGAGCCACCGTCCACAAATGCCAGAGGGAGAGACAGAGAGGTGTCCAGGTGAAACAAGGGAAAAGTGGACCAGTGTATGATGGAGCAGAGAGCGTCGAGGAGGGCAGGGGCGGTGGTGGGAGAGACGCATGAAGGGACGATGCTACAGCCGTCAAGTCAGACGCCGGCAGCACAGGTGGTGGGTGTGGTGCCGCAGACGCTACAGGAGAACAAGGGGAGGAACCATCAGACAGGGTTGAGGCCATCTTGTGCGGGAAGAAGCAGCGCAGCAGAAACCGAGGGTGATGACGGCAGACAAAGCACCATCATAGCACGGTGGAACCCTAGGCTGCGGCGGAGCAGGGAAACGGGAGCCGAGGTAGCTTGGGAAAGAAGAAAGCCCAAGAACCAAAGAAACCCTAGTCATCCATGAGAAGAGGAGCGAAGTAAAATTGTTCGATTTTCTTTTGGTTCTGATACCATGTGAGATTTAGTGAATGAATGGCTCACCCAAACCTGGGAACTTGGCCTTGTATATATAGTCACAATCATACAATAAAAATTGCATTTATATTCCTATATATCCTCTATTAAATACCACCATCCCCAGTTGACACGTGTATCCTTACATGCTAACGACCCACTACTTTTGCAATCGCACTACATGGAGAAGCTCATTTATGGGCACATGGTGAACCAATATGTGTCTTCAGTGTTTCAAGACTAATAACTTAAAAATTATATTTTCTTGCACTTTTTTGGTCTTTGATCTCCATTCCATGGAAGTTGAACTATTATTGGCATATAAGGGACATAATTTTTCACTCATTGAATTTTTTTTTTCCATGGACTAATCCTAAATATGACATTTTATTTAAGAAAAATATTACATTACTTAAACTAACTTATATTAGTAACCTCTGTTGCATTTTTATTTAAGGAATCTAACATTTGTTTATTCTTGATTAATTCCACTTCAAATTACACCAATCTAAATTTGCTTTGCTCCGATAGCGTTATTCAGATAAAGTCTAATCAAAAGCACGAGCAAAACAATGTGGCTCCATTGTCCCACTCAACATAGCACCATTTGAAGTGATCAATAAAGGTCGATTTAGTTGCCAACACAGACTAGTTAAAATAATTTGACACTTGTTTTTTTTAAAATAAAGTTTTTCGGTTCTAACCTGGTGAATGGAGCAAATTAATGATGGACTTTTTTTTTTTTTTAAAGATCAGCAGTAACTTGATTCTAGTAAAATAGAGGATTAAATACCAAAAATAATGGCACACTTATGTTGCATGCGAGGGCAACCTTAATCCCAAAATTATTTAAAATGCCTATAAATTGTAAGATTTTTAAAGTGATCACGTATTCATAAATCGGGCTCCTGTTTGAAATAAACATGCAACATTCAACTCATTTCAAAAGTTTTTTAGAAAATAATACCCACCTTGTATGTAGGTAATATTAAATACTAAACTTTCATTGTGAGGTATTTGAAAGCACTTTAGAAGCTAAAATAAGGTAGGTGGAGTTCACCTTTCAATTAATAGTAGATTGATAATTTAATGAATTACATTGTGTCACAATGGGTAAAAGAAAGCAAATTAACTTGGCAAATGAATTCTTGTTGAAAGTCAATATAAAAGAAACAGTGGCCAGTAGTTATAAATAAGTCTACTTATCTAATAAGCTTATCATTTAATTTTTAAAAACTATTAGTATTAAAAACTTTATAAATTTGGAAAAGAACAAGTAGTTATGATAATGGAAAGAAAAAAAATAAATATTTTACTCTGTATTGTTTTGAATTGGTATATATTCATAATATATAGTGTCATATATTGATAAAAACAACTAGAAACTTAGGACTGTTGGATGTTTTCGATTATTTTTATTAGTATTTTCATGATTAATATTGACATATGTCTAGGATTAATGACAAAGAATATATTAGTTAATGTCATGTGAAATCGCTCAACATAGATGAATAAATACAGCTTTAAAATGTGACTCACAAAGAATGGCAGTAGAATTGAACACAATGCTGGAGTCAAAAAAGAGGTTTATTTTTTTTAATAAGCTCATACCAAGCGAATTTTCATTGAATAAGTTGTAATATGGAATTTTCCTATATATAATTAGAATGTGAAATTCTAACTATTTGTTTCCCTCATATTTTTAATATGTTATCATTAATTTTAATTTCCCAGGTGAGGGGAGTACTTATGGGCTTTGAAATGCTTTATTATGCCCCAAAATTATGGTATACAATCTTAATCTACCAAAATGAAAATTAGGCGTTTTATATTTACTTTTGATGTAAATTGAATGTTTAAAATTATTTTTCTTTTTAATTTCAAAGAAAAAATTGGAAGTTAGCATTGAAAGTTACAGCTAATGTCATTCCTTTATTGGAGTAAATTAGGACAATGAGGAATTTTTTTCCCATGAGAGAGAAGGGAAGGGAGGGAGGTTTTAATTTTTTTTTCATTCTATGATTCCCCCCCCCCCCCAAAAAAAATTTAATATTACAAAAATTTTTAAAAACCTAAAATTGAGATGCCACAGTATAAAATTTTTAGATGGGTTGTTGATAATCAATTCAATTATGAAATTGAATATGTAGAGAATAGAATGGAAAGCTACATGAGGATAGAAATGAAGCATCTATACATAACCCCCACCTGATATTCATTGATGAAATAATTGTTAAGTGTACCATTTGGATACACATATTAGCTTGCACCCGTCCAGTTGGAGACCCACATGATTGAGACCGTTGTAGATTTTACTTCTTAATCGTATTTAGACGCCTCCAAAAATTAATTGTCATTTACGGGTTGCTGGCAGAATCTATCCTTACTAGACGCCAGCCAGCTCTGACTGTCGATGCAAGTATACGCCCAATTAGCTTCCATTCTTCGGCTCCACTTCGAATAGACCAAGTCAAATCATCCACGGATCAATGGTCCCACTTTTGAGGATGCTTGACACAAATAATCCTACTTTATAAATTGGACATCAACATTTGCATCGTTAACTCTATTTTTTTACACCGTCACCAAGTGAAATACAACCAAACTTCAACGAGGAAAGTGAAGGTTTTGAAGGAAGAATTGATTTCACTTGAATTGAAAGATTCAAGGAACGTAATATTAGATATATAAATTGTGATTATGTTGATACGTGTGATGTCAGTTGTATTATTGAGAGTAATTTAATAGGATAAGAACGGCGGGTGTATAAAATGACATATATTGTTGCTCCGCCGTTCACTTTAGCAAAATAATCGATCCCATTATGACTTTATCGAGTCCAAGTTTTATTCGCTTGGTGGCAGTCTACAATAAATAAATAAATAGGGTCATAGGTAGATAAATTAGTGTCCAATTTACAAAGTTGGATTATATCTTACCAATACCCTCAAAAATGGAACTCTTGGCATCCAAAAATCTTACATTTTATCCTTTTTTAAAGGTAAAACTATGTTCCCTAATAATAGTAATGAGACATGATGAAAAAGTTCAATTCATGAAGGTATCCGTTAAAAAAATCTTCACCTCATGAAAGTAATTAATAAAACCGACTTGCTTAAAAATTCATCCCTCCAAATATGGGATGAATTTGACAAGTTTTTACAATAGTCAAAATGAGGATGAATCGTAAGGATAATTAACCTTCAACTTTTCCCTGTGATCCTTCGTTCGTATTTGAAATCCTAACCTTTATGCAATTATTGGTTGAATGTAATACAATATAATGAACCTGATAATGCAATTAATATAATCATGTAGTAATTCTAATTGTAAGTTAGTTATTATTTGTAATACTCTCTTACAACTAAATAAGATAATGAAAATATAATTACAAACTTATTTGTATTAAAAAGTTGTTCACATCTAATTAAATACTACCTTGTTTTCATATCAGAAATGTCTCAAAATATGAGTCGTTCGTCTCTTTAAAATGACTTAGGCCGTATTCAGCAAAAGTAGTTGTTTGAGCAGCTGATAACAATTTTGATAACAGATAACTATTATATTTTAACATTAGTGATTAGTATGTAATTAGTTGGTTGAAGAAGATGTATTTAGTTAAACTAGTTTGTGTTCCTCCTCTTGCATGGGTATTTTAAATTTTAAAAATAATTTAAATATGATTAGTCTAAAATTGGAAAAAAAATAATTGATCATTTAGAATAATTTATCTTTGTTTAGTATATAAACAGTAAAAACCATACTTGTCATATTTTTTTTATAGTGGTAAGACTGCTATATTGAATTCCCCCTCCCCTCAAAACACGTTGCCTACATGAGAATACCCAGGTCAGCATTTAAATCAATTTAGACGGGGGGAATTAATTTCAAATGAAAAAAATTCTTTTATGGCAGTGAGAAAATGATAAAGTATACATTTAAAAATCAAAGTTAAGAGAATTATCAAATAGATAATTTAATAGATATATAGTATAAGAATATATTAAGATGGAGTAAGATTAAAGCAAAACAAAATTCACAATAAATGATACCCAAAAAAATAAAACTTTAAATATTTAACTTTTTAAAGCAAAATTAATTCTAAAATTTTACTCTTACCTTTTTTTGGATGAAATTACTCTTGTCTTTTTAAAATTAAAACTATTTTTTTTCTCTTACATCCATATTTTTAAAACTATGGCAAGTACAAAAGACATTTCTACAAAATGGATGGTAGCTGCAACTATATTTATAGCGTCCATCCTATCCAACACTTTAAAATTTTGAAATTTGAAAACTTTAAAACTCAAAGTGGCACATATGTTTGGCGGCATTGAATGAAATTGCAAGATTTTCTATTTTCTCAAGTCATTCCCTACACATTTTTACATTTATAATATAAAGATTATTATTATTATTATTATTATTATTATTATTATTATTATTATTATTATTGTTATTAGTAGTAGTAGTAGTAATAGTAGTACTATTGTTGAGGAGGTTAAAAGGGTCTATAAAATACTTTAAAATGACAAATCAATGCAAAGTAACAAATTTTTTTTTTTTGAAGCTACAAATTAAGTTGTGATTACATGTCGAATCTCAACAACGTAATTTCGCTAAGCAATATTTTAGATTTAAGTTGTGTCTTCATTTTAGACATTTGAGCTTCATTATCAAGTGGCAACCCTACTTCAAAGCAAGGCTTTTCTCAGCCATGAAGACCAAGACTTCTCTCATGCTCATATAATAGAAGTTTAATCCTGAATAATGTTATGCTGGAAGTCCACACCTCTTGCCTTTTTACATTGACACCCTAATAACAGTTACATTCCGAATCATTTGCGAAATCCATCTCTTAACCTGCTTAATATTCATTTTCAATTGGCATATGTTAGTTTCGCTCGTGTGATAAAAAACGACACTAATGCTATCAAATGAAACTTGCACCTATACTCTTTGAAAATCATCACATCTTAATTATCTAAAAGGGAATGGGAAAATCCATTAAAGAAGATTACCGTGAAACTCATTGTTTTACACCTTATGAAGAAAATAGGGTGACAGAAAAATCCAATTTAGAAACTTACCCAAAACCCATAACAAACAAAAAGAGCAATAAACAAAAATAGATTAGTGAAAATTACATAGAAGGTAATGTATAGAGAAATTCAAGAGGCTATGCAAAAGACTTTGATAGAAAATTAGTTTGTCAAATTTTGATGCATATACTCACGTATCGGCGAAAATTAGATTGTCAAATTTTGATGCATATACTCACGTATAGGCAATAACAAATCAAGAAGTGCAAAGCTTATTTCAGATAAGAACAACTACTTCTACAATAGATTCCGTTTTATGGCAAATCTGAAACCATCTATTGAAGCAATTGACGTTGTACTCAAACCCAAAAATAGAAAATTGAACATCAAGAATGGCAAAAAATAGTACACAACTAGCTTCCAATCTCAAGGCACATATAGGTAGAGTTGGGTAATAGGTCAGGTCGAGTCGGATTCGTATTCGTGTCGAACTTAAGCAGCTTGATAATTCCTCGACTTGAACCTAACCCGTTTATTAAACGGGTTGAAGAATTTTGGCCTATACCCATTTAATTTTTAAACGGGTTGACTTATTAAACCCATTTAAATAAACATGTCGAGTTCAGTCGTTTAATTACTCATTTACGCATTTAATATTTTCAACTAATATGTAATTACATAGCTTTAAAAATTAAGGTTACATATCATATTAAACAATTGCTCTCTAAAACTCCCTTGAGTCATCATAATTTACATTTTAAAAAAATTTTTGTACTCTTAATTATCTAATAAAAAGATAAATGGATAAATAACAAATAGAAAAATGAGTTGACTTATTTAACTGATTTAACTAAATGGGTTAAATATGTATTTTTTTTAATCGAAAATCTCAACATGAACCTAACCATTTAATCAAATGGGTTGAATGTGTCAACTGATTTAAATTTATACTCAAACCCACTTAACTTCGTGTAACAACTAAACTTTAAAGGAAGGCTGTTGCATTGAGCAGAAATCATCAGACAACTATCACTAAAACCTAAAGCCCTCAATTGCTCCCCAAACGACAATTTTTTTGCCACTTGTGAAAAACTCCAAATTTGTAAAGCAGTAAGAGAAGGTGGACGGGTGTCATTTTTGCTTTGGGTTCTCACAGCTCTCAGTGAATGGTATGTTTTCCAATTATTATTAAGCCAAATGGCTAAATATCACAAATATGGATACAAAACCAACAACATAAAATAATAACAATGGATAAATTACTAGCTAAATCTAGACTTATGCTCCCAATATCTAGTTAATGCCTACTTTGAACACACTTTTACCTAAACTCATTTATCTGCACAACAAATGCATCCAACAGCAAAGGACACATGCAGGCAAATTAATGTGGTTCTTTCCACATGCATCTACCAGCACAACCCACTTGCCCCAAGCTCATCCAACATCTTTGATCCACCTTGAAATTCGCACTTGCCACTACCATACCTAAACTAGCTTGTGGATGAGCAATAGTCTAGCAACGTCACCAAGCTTCCAATCATAACTACTACACAAACCCTCGAAGCTCTCACGTCTAGTGCATCTGGCCTCTACAACAAATGAACAAGACATCAATCCCCTTGCACATGAAGGCTAGAATGCTTTCTCAAACTTTTTGATAATCCACACGATCACTCTGTTTTGTAATCGGTCAGACTCAATTGCCCTTGTTTCGTTCTTGTTCTTGTAGGCTTCTTTAAACTTCTAGCAATTCTCCTAACAGCTACATCTTTACTCTTCACCACGGACAATCCTAATAGATCCCCTACTTCTAGTGATGCTTTAGCTAATTCTGTCATACTTTCTGAAGTATTAGCTGAATTCTGAACCTTTCTGTTGGTGGCCTTCTTCTTCTCCTTCCCCTTGTGATTTAAAGCAATTGGAGTTTCAAATACCAGAGGTTGTGCTATTTCCTATTCAAATTGTCCAACCCCCAATGATTCCACATCAGTTTCCAAAATTTGGGGGGAAGCAACAAAATTATTAGTTTCAGCATATGCACTCTTCTCAAGACTTGGGGGTTGCATATACTCATTTTCTGAATGCTTATGTGCTGTTTCATCTCCCAAGGGTAATAAATGATGAGAAAGTTTGACAACTTCCTCTGAAAAGCCGTATTGGCTGAAATAGGCTGTTTTTGTTCGAGATAATGAGTGAATGCTATCGCCTAGATTGTTACATGCCCTTTCAATGTCCTGAACCTTAAATGAGGTAGTCTGAATTGCAAACGTCTCTTTGGCTACTTCCCCTTCTAGTTCCATGTGGGATATGCTATTTCTTCTCAAATCGCCATGTGCCACATCATTCTCAGATGCCAGAACATCCTCGAGGTCTTCGAAGCGTACAACTCCATCATTGGAGCCCATAGCTTCCATGTAAGGGGGGTCTGTTGTCGTTGGACCATTCCTGAGCACTTGAATAGCAGGACCTAACTCTTTAATCATTATCCGATAACCTGCATCCTCCAACGACAAAAGTATTTCACCTTCTATGGTACGAAAAATATCTGTAACAATAAGGACCTTCATAGACTCAAAGGAGTCTGTTCTAGCAATGGATTTACTTAGGGAGATTAGCTTTCCCCATATATTAGCAATCTTTTTAAAATTCTCCCACTTCTATCCATGGGGAGGAACTCCAAAAATCTCTAGCCATCCTTCTTGTCTCATAACACTCATATTTGTCCCATTTTTTCACATTGACAAACCACTGATCAAGTTCTTCGTGATTATTTAGAACGTCTTCTAATTCTGCCAATGTTAAGAATGTTAAGATGAACTTGAAGCTACTTAAGGCACATATCTCGATGCATTGCCCAAATCCACTAATCACAACTGAGGCCAATGTCGCTAGATCCCTTGGTTCCTCTGAAGTACAAACTAAACTTCTGCTTAACCAATTCCCAAAATCTGAATTAACTTCCCCCGCAAAATGTTGGTGTCTAGTGACCCCTCTTGGCTGAATCTCCCTTTCACGGCTCCATTAGTGTGTTCTGCATTTTGCACCTTCTTCCTCCAGACTGGTGTTGAAGATGGTTGCCATGATTTGCCTTCTGATGCTGGTTTCAACCTGCCTCTTCCACTTCCTTTGCTCTTTTCATACTTAGCCATGCACACATGGATTCTACTTCGTCTAATGAAAGCATTGTTCAATAGAAGAATAGTTCTAACTGCATCATGTCATCTCCAAAAGCGCACAAAATCGAATCTTGTCTTCGTTTTGAAGGGGATATATGTATCACTTACTCTGCCTAGCTTTGGAAAGACTCCTTTCATGCCATACTAGTCCAAGATTTGAGGAATATTGTTGACAAAGACTGTAAATTCCTTCTGGTTTCCTCCTTTTTCCCACTTCTCTCCTCTCATGCTGACCCTATCAACATGGAATTTCGCCTCTTTTGGCTCTACTACCTCTACATTAGCATGCTTTGACAGTACACATCCAGATGACTTTTTGGAGAATTTCGCGCGATGTGCTTCTTCTGTTGATGATATCCTTAGCATTCAAATATTTTGTGTTGTTTAGCTCATGTATGTTAAAACTTGTTGAATAATGATGTTGATGGCAGAAGTTATAAGTAACGTAATGAGAGAGAATGAGAAAGAGAGTTGAGAATAAAACATGAGAGGAGATGTAGTTTGATTTTGATGATCAAATCTCGGTGCTAGCCAACTGATATAGGAGCTGGAATGGTGTATGATGACTTTCGTCTGTGAATAGTGTTAAATTTCATATGTAAATTGGGTCTTAAACAAATGCATCTTGCATATAAGCTTAGATGAGGTTCCAACCCAAAACCAATTGACAATAAATAAAGTAATTTACAACCTTATATACATGCTTAAATCTTTAATTTTATCAATTTGAGACAACACCCACTTTTAAGTTTTTTCATTTTATCAATGTGGGACAACACCTATTTTCATACTCCAACACGCTCCCTCACATGTGGGCCATTAACAAGGCTCAACAAGTGTACATAATTTTGAACAAATAGAAATGGTGATAAATCAAGATCGAACAACCCGCTCTGATACCACATTAAATTTTATATATAATTTGGGTCTTAGATGAATGAATCATGTATATAAGTTCAAATGAGGTTCCAACCCAAAACTAATTGGCAATGAGTAAAGTAACTTGTATGCTTATATACATACTCAAATCCTTTAATTTTATCAATGTAGGATAACATCCACTTTCATATTCTTTCATTTTATCAACTGGGACAACATGCACTTGCAAATAGGGAGTGGATATCTAATTCATCAAAGAGAGAGAGAGAGAGAGAGTGTGTGTGTGTGTGTTTCTATACTGGGATGGTAGTTGTCGATAAAGATAAGGAATTTTCAAGATAATCCCTATCACCTTAACTCCACATTATCTACATCCTAGTTGCCCATTCTATATATAACCACTTGTTATCTGAAACTATCATGTATTTCATACTTAAACTTTGTGTATTTGGCGGGACTAAACAAAATAGTGAAATTGTATGACATCTCAAAACTGAGGGAGAGAAGGTCTCTCATCCTTTTTTCATTTTTACACTTGTAATATAAAGATTAGCCGTTAGTCAGCAGATGAATATAAAATTAAAAAAAATGTGCTATTATTATTATTATTATTATTATTATTATTATTATTATTATTATTATTATTATTGTGTATTGGTATTGTTATTATTGTTATCATTATTGTCATTGTTGTGATTGTTATTATTGTTGCAAGCAGTAGTAATAGTAGTAGTAGTAATACAACTACCACTACCACCACCATGGCAAGATATTCCCAAAAATCAACAAGTACAATATATAGCCTACTACGACTACTACCCCCACTACCATAGCAAGATATTCCAGAAAAACTAACAAGCACAATAGCCCCTAATCTTTATATGATAAATAGCATATGATATGGGGCTGAAAAGCCTTCCCTCCATCGTAAGAATATTATGCAATTCTGCCATGTTTTATAGGCGGTAGTCCAAATTTCTAATGAAAGAAGGATATTAGGTAGATTCGTATTAATTGATAATGGATTAGGTAGTTATAAACTTCAATTTAGGCTCAAAATCTATCTTTCATACCATATGCGTCTCTCATTCCTTCCACGTTCTTCCTGATTCCTCATCTTTTTAAATTGATATATTAAGTGCTATGACTACCCTCTGTTTTCCTCCTCAAATATCTCACTTCCTTCCTCCCTCCAACTGCATCTCCTCTATTCTTGACCAACTAATCTTTACCTAAGATCCTCACCGGAGATCCTCATCGGACATGACATCCCCATGGGCGGATCTATATTTATGGACTGGACACTCATATCCCAAAAAATTACAATGAGCTATTTTAAGTGGTTGTTTAGCCTTGATTTTGAAACTGCTTTTAGCATTCTAAAACAGAAATTGGGCCAGATATCCATTTTTCCAAAAGTGAAAAACAACTTTTGAAAAGTAATTTTAGGGAGAAGAGTCCCCAAAAGCAGCAGCACCAAATTAGTACTTTTATTTCTGTTCCTTACTGATGGGTGCGGTACATGAAGTGTTTATTTTATGTCTTTGACCATTAAGCCCTTATGAACACAACTAATTCCTTCCTACCTCATATATAATGGTCCGTCGAATTTGCTTTCTTAGAATTTCTCTCTCCTCTCCTCGCCGCACCCAGTCTCTAGTTGAGCTTCTCTCTCCTTAAAGGCTTCCAACCCTTCTCAATTGAAATTACTCATTGCAAATTAAGTATATGGCTCACAATAACGCTATTCTAGCATGAGTCTAATTATCGAATAGGTGATGCTAGTGCTGTAAATTTCTTTTACCCAAATTTGATACAAAACTGCTTGTAGCACATCCCCCCTCTAAAAAAAAAGAGAAGTGAAAAATTGACATAGAGTCTCATTCAATCTATGCTTCATATGCGATAAACAAGCATATACGAAAAGAATTAAAAGAGTAATGACTATAGAGTGACCAACTTTGATATGGTGGTTCTGGTAAATTATAATATGCTTGTCGGTTTCTCTCTCCTTTCTTCTTTATTTCTTATGTTAAACATATCTCTCTCTTTTTTTCCCCAGGGAGTGCTCATGAGATCATAGTTTTTAATAAATTGAAGTATGAAATTAGAATTTAGATAATGGTGTCGGCTAGCAAGGAGTTGAAGGACTTGTTAATAATAATCTTCGCCAGTTGCTTCCGTAGATAAGCCACAGAGGGGGGGCGAATGAAAAGGAAGAGGAGGTTATATATGCATAATGAAATGCAAACTATTTTCCCCAAAGCAAGACCAAACAGTTTAAATTTCTAAAAAAATACTTCCGTTATAAGCTTGGCCAAACACTTGTGAATTTATATAAAAACAGTTTTTGGAAAAAATGCTTTTAATAAGTAGAAATATTTTTGTAAAAGTTAGGCCAAACACCCTCTAAATGGGGTTAAATTGGTATAGGTTGACACTCCCAAATTAGATCCAAAAGTTCTAGATACTCTTTAAATATATCCAACCCATATATTAACATTTTTAATTTCTTTAAATATCAAAAATGTAGTTATAAAGTTGGAACTTGGTAGAAAAATAAAATAAATTAAATATACCCAAGCCAAAATTTCTCTCCCCCCCCTATCTTATCTAGAGTTTAGACTTTTAATTTAATCCAATTTTAATTTCTTTAATTTTCTTTTATTGTTATTATTTATTTTTTTCCAGCTATTTATTGCAATGTATTCTTGGTGTATACCTTTCTTTAATTTAGCACTAATTATAGATTTGAACTTGACGCTATTTTTTGCCCTTTTTGTGTGACTAATTGGTGCATTTGTTTTTTATAGTTATATTTCAAGTTTGACATGTTTATTTTATGTTTTTCTTGGGTTTCATTCTTTTGTGCTAATAATTTGTCCTCTTTAAGAAATAATTTTTAGCAAATGCTAGGTAATCATAATATTCTATGATTTCGGCACAACCTATGTATCAAATTCAAAATGTGAATAATCACAAAGAACAAATATAGTAGTAGAGGTACCATAGGTTTTTGGAATAAAAAAGGAGTATATTATCATTACTTGTCAACTTCTATTAGTATAGAAATACAAGATGAAACGTTTGTTAAAAAGAAAAAATATAAAATGTTTGTACAAAATAGACCGACATAATATGTATCGTATAATTTATTTTTTATTAAGTATTATACATTAGTGATGATGTTAATAAATGGATACTCTTATTCTAAAAATCTACAACTACCACTGGATATCCAATAGATGTGGACTTCCTTGGCCAGGCCAGTAACCCGACCTTGAGAGTGAAAAGGACGAACTCTTTGTCACGGTTGTGTTCGATAACAGTGAAAGAGTCGGTGCCCCCAGGGAATGGGGGAGAAAAGAACAAAATAATTGGGATTTTTAGTTGGGTTCTTTCATTTTTTTTCTGGGGCGGGGAAGGAGTGTTGGTAGTTGGCATAGGTGGTGCGGTAGGCAACGTGTGGCAGCCCAAAGAGATACTGGTTAGGAGATTTTTCTTTTTAATTCTGAAGGTAAGTGTTTTGTCACAGAAGTTTTCTATGTAATCAAGATGAGAGATTGCAAAGGGGTTTTGGGTGGAAATGATTGGATTACCAAGTATTGGGTGCTGAAGAAAAATCGTGTAGGTCGGTGGGGATTTTTTTTTTTGGGGGGGGGGGGGGGGTTGGTTTTGGGGGTTGATTTTAGTGGATGTTTTTTACTGTGGAAACATGATACTAAAATAAGCGCCAAGTAGAGGGAATGGGGTGGTTGATTTAAGAGTAACGGTTGGGTTTGGATAGGTGGTAGTGTATGAAATTTTAGGGTTAGAAAATTAGAGAATTGTAAATATAATGAGAAATTATTTTTTGTGATTGTCTAACATATTAGTCTTTGTATTTTTCTTTGGCATTAGTGTTTTATATTAAAGAATTTTCTTTCACATTACACATCGATTTGCTTATATGTATTATTGCTACTTTTTTATTTTAATATCTTAATAGACAATCACATTGGTATGTTTTGCGTTTAAAGTAACACTTTATGGAGATGTTTGTCCTATTATACTTCATATATTCTGAGTAATATATTGTACAACCTAATTCTTTTAATTGAGAAATCATATGTAATTGCTACTTTATTATGATTGCACCTATCTTTTCATAGTATATTGTCTTTTGTATTTTAGTTGATGATTAATGGTGTCCTCTATTTTTGTCTATTTTGGCAAACCATATTTTTACTGAGACCTTAATATCCCTTTGACAGGTATGATATTTTTTATCAACCATGTATTGTATCATGTCACTATTATTAGCAAAATAAGCAAAATCGTCATTGTATCTATCCGGTTTTATCTATTTAATGAATTGCTCTTTATTTTTAGTCTTTTCATCTCATTATTGTTAGCAAATTAAGCAAAATTCTTTCTCATTTTATCTATTGAATGATTTATTCTTTATCTTTTTATTTTTTCTATGGTCTAATTTTTCATTATTGTTTCAATTTGATTAGAACAAATAAAATTTAGTCTCTTCTTTCGATCAAAAGACTAAAGTGCAAAAGCAAATTCTTTTCATTTAATTTCATTAATTATTTATAAGTATAAAGGAGATTCAGAAGCCTACCCTGCACCAAATCTAAAATATCATATAATCGTATTTCAAGTATAGGTTTATCTTGGACACACTTACTTTACACCATTGTTTTTGTTTGTGGTATCATGGATGATTAAGAAAGGTGAATTTTGGGTTCTAAATTGTTGGGAATTGATCAATGAACTTTGAGGTTAATTTGGTGAACCTCATTGTGTATATGCTTTTAAAAGTGATCTATGAATTTGGTTTTTATGATGTATCTTATTTAACAACAATGCACATGATCTCTAACAATAAACAAAGGGAATTTTTGGGGTTTCCCCCGTCTCTAATACACTTTTTACTATGGTGATACTCATTTTATTGTCGGCTTAAGCGTGGTTGAAGGATTTGGATATTGGTGACGCGATGGTGTTAAAAAAGAAAATTAGTACATTTGATCATCCATGGATTTTGAATTAATAATCATGATCGGTTAAACGATTGTTTCGTTGAGGGAAAAGACATATATATTAATTTAATGTAATATTTAATGTGTTTGCAATAAAAATTGTATACCTTCTTCCCTTTTGGCTAAAAATGAAAAGTTATATAATTATAAGGCAAGTTTATATAGGGTCTGTTCTATTTCACGTTTTAGATAGATAGATAAATATAAGGAATTGTAAGGAGTTGTAAGAAACTGTGAGGAGCTGTAAGGAGATGTAAGGAGCTGTAAGAAGATGTAAGAAGTTGTAAGGAGCTGTAAAAATGGATGTAAGGAGTTGTTGAATTGTTGAAGAGTTGTATAGTATAATTTGTTTTCCAATGAACGTTTTGGATGAAAAATAATAATATTAAAATAATATACTTATCAAAAATAAACAATTAATTAAATTAATTACACAACAATAAAATATATTAATGCACATAAATTTGGTGAATAAAATTTTGTCCAAGATTTTTTATATGAACATTAGTTTGATCGAATAAGTAAAGTATAACAAAAAATAAAAAACTTTTTGGACAAAATTGAATACAAC
Organism: Carnegiea gigantea; assembly: GCA_029747015.1. NCBI lineage: Eukaryota > Viridiplantae > Streptophyta > Magnoliopsida > Caryophyllales > Cactaceae > Carnegiea > Carnegiea gigantea. The sequence goes on along the minus strand of JAKOGI010000111.1, from coordinate 608,275 downwards.
TCTTCAAATAAATTTCTATTTTAAGTAAATAATTTTAAATATAAATAAATGTATGGTCATTTATAATAATATATATATTTCATGTCGAAACTCAAATATAATTTACGTCATTATATTATGTTTTTATGTTTATAAAAATATTGTATTCATAAGATATTTATGAATTTTATATATTGGTAGTATCATTAAAAAAAATATACATATTTCTGTAACTAAAATAAATGAATGTTATAGAAAATATATGAGATGTCTGAAGATGTAAGAAGATGTAAGAAGATGTAATAAGATATAAGGAGTTGTAAAGAGATGTAGGAAGTTGTAAGGAGATATAAGTTCTAAGCTAAATTCTAAAAAGCGCGAAATAGAACAGGGCCATACACTAGATCAACCTAACATGTAGAGAGCGACTAAGAAAAATGATATGTAGAAATAAGGATGTAAGAGTTTGAAATTTTTTGATTTGGGATGATCTTAAATATTATTTATTATTTTTCTTTCAAAGTTTAATTTAACACCATAAATCTATCTCCTCTCTGCTTTGAACCCATTTTTTTGTACTATGAAACTATTTTCCTTTCATATTAATAATTGATTGATTTGAAGTTATATTTAAAAATTAAACAACCGGGCATAAACTAGTTGACTAAATAAAAAGAATCACCAAATCCAATAATCAATCAAACAAAAAACCTAGGCCTGTAATCAACAATACCTTTATTTTCATTCGGGAAGGCAGACGCAAGGATAGTTTTATAAAGCACGAAATGTTGCTATCAAAGCTCAAACGTTGATACATGTAATGTTTCCAAAACGCTACATGAAACACCACATGCTACTAGGAAATGCCAATTTACCGACACTACCCCCAAAAAAAAAAAAAAAAAAAAAAAAAAATCCTTAATAGCAATGCTCGTTATGCTTCATTTCCTACATGTAGACATGTTGCTCGGCTAAGTCTGCGACAGTTGCAGGAGCCGTCACTTGTAGGCGTGTCACAAGATAATTCTACGATGAGCAGACGTGTCGCAAGGTCTTGTGACGGATGTAGTCGCCACTTGCCTGCTGCGGCAACTACCAACGCCACAGCATAAATCTTGTTAATAAATTCATTTCCTTCCACCCAGTCCGCAAGAGATCTCCCAAACCGATGAGAACTGATGCTTCGACAACTCAAAAAATTCAATAATCGAAAAATTAAAATTAAACTTCATTCATATTATCAAAAAAATGTGTTTATACTCCATCAAGAACAAGAAAAAATATTTTATACACTTACATCTGGGAAAAAATTTGTACACTATCATATAAAATTAAAAATTAAAAAAAGGCATACAATAGTAATAGACCATAGCTTGGCCAAAAAAATTACACTCCCCCTCCCAGTCTACCACCCTCCCTCCTAACACCAGGAAAAGAAAAGAGCCATTACAATTGTTCAAAAATTCTCTTCAACCCTTTATGCTCTCTACTCCACGCCGCTACTCGCAAATGTCGTGCTCGAAATCTTCAGCTAAAACTGCACAACAGTCAGGGAAACAAAATCAACACGGATCCAAAGATTCAACTAATTCTTAAATGAAATCGTACAACCTAAATCACAGAAAAATGGCTACTGAAATTATCCCCAGAACAAAAGAAAACTCATATCCATAAAACATAACTTGAATCTTCATATTAAAATTCAGAAATCACAGATTAATACAAATATTTACTCAAAATTTTAAAGAAGGAACAAAACACATCTTGTACCCAGAACTTTGATCTGTAACTCGTAGATCATGTCAAGAAACATGAAGGGCATGGGTAGGAAAACTGGTGAGCTGAAAGCGAAAAAGATGGATACTTTGAGGGTTTGTTTTCCTTCACGTACCCGAGACATAACAAAAGAGATGGAAGATTAGGACCTTAGGGTTTCTCCCCGACGGCGCCAAGTATGGAGATAGGGATGCTGAAATAATTAGCATGAGCATGATTTTCATGGAGAAATCAGAGGGGAAGAGGAGAGATGGGAGACAGAAAGATGAGAGGAGTGAGTTCCAGTGAGGGAGAAGGAGAAGTAGCAAAGCACCGTGGGGCTCCCGAGAATTCTTGGAGGAGATTAAAAAAGCAGGGGTTTGCATTTGTTTGAGGGAATAAATGGAGCATGCTTTGGAGACAATTCAACGCTTGAATTTTTTTCTACTTTTTTATTCTCTCGAGCACGGCGATCTTGGGCTCTGGGCTTATTTTTTCAAACCAAAGGTGAATTATTAGTGGTATCCAGCTGGAAAACAAAAAGGCCCAATTGTGGGCCCCAAATTACATCTTGTGATGGCTTTACGTATGGCCAGGAGCCTGTGACGGCTTCAACTGCACCCATCTGTAAATTGAGACTTTTTTGGTGCGACGTTTGGATCAATCGTCTAAATGAATGTGTCACTGACAGGGCTCTTTTTTTTTTTTTGGTAGTGACAGCAAATTAAATTGAAGAAAATATCGCTTTGACCTATTTAAAATACTAAATACTATCTAAAATATTATTAGTGAACATGACCATAATTAAGCACAAGTTGGAAGTAGTACTTATGCATCAAAATTTTGCAGCTTTGCAATGGAACAAGCTAAGCATAGTTGCATTTGTACATACGCACATCTACATGGCACTCCCGGTGTTTCCCTCAAAGGTCACTCAAGTCCAGTCCCAAGTGGGGCCGAACATTCTTGTCGGAGTTATTTAATCGAACGCTTATCAGTTTTCAGCGCTGTGCTTACCCACTGGCCATCTATACTACAACTTGCAAGTAGTGAAGGGATTTGCTTATACTTATAAAATACGAGTTCATATAAAACCCTGGCATTTTTCTAGCTTTTTTTGACTTGTAATGAGTTCACTATATATGTAGATAGGGAAATCTAACAAAAGTAGGTTCCGTTGGAGTAATTTCTATAAAAATAAAAATATGATAAATTATAAATAATTAATAATTAATAAAATTATTATTTATGAATAGATGTAGTAGCTAATTTATGCCTCTTATTTGAAAGGGTATAATTATGAAGGGAAATGTCCTTTTTGAGAAGTGGTGTTATATAAAAGGAAGCTATCCTTTCATGAAGAGGTATGAATGTCTCTATAAATATGTGACATGGCAGCATATGTATGGCATGTCCTGATGGGTGTGATCAAGAGAGTTTACACTAACACTATAATCCATAAAATTTATCTCATGTATTAGACAATTAAGGTCCTGTTTTCATGAGTGCAACACATAGATAGGGGGACTTCTTTATATCTTAAAGACTTATTTAGTATGTCCTATTGTACATGAGGATGAATAGAGTTTTTAGAAAAAAGTGCATTCCATCTCCCTTGAAACCTCGATTAATTTGATACTGAGTTTGTCTATGACAAACTAATTTTTGTATCCATCAAACTGGATTTTACACCAACAATCTAAAGACTATATTTTGTCTAGTATAAAGAAGTCTTTTTAATATGAATGTGTCAAATTGAAGATTTGATGGAAGACAGAGACAAGACAATTAGGGATGTGATCTTGGCATAGTATATGTTTCTATTGATGTAACCAACATAGTATTGTTGGATTTGACTATACTACGATGTACCTCTGAGGGCAACATATTGTAATACGTAAATTTGGTTATTAGATCAACCAAGGTCTATAATCATGTATGAAGTTGATCTTGCAGTTGTGTAAGATAAGACGATTTATTATCTTATCAAAATTACTTTCAAATTTTTCTATAATGGGAGTAATTGATAGGATTAAATTGCACTCAAATATGTAAAATTAGTGCTTTTTTAGATTGAGTTGCTTGCTACCACACAGTTTTTGATATTTGACGGAAATTTTGATGGAAAAAAGTGGATTTTTTGACGGAAAATAGAAATTTTGACGGGGAACAGTCCGTTAAAAAACCTTTGATCGAAATTTCCATTTCAACCGATCCGTCAAAAATTTTGACAAACACTTTGGATGGACTGACATTCTGTCAAAATTTGTACTGACGGCCCATTCTGACGGACTGACATCCTGTTAAAATCATTGTTACCGAAATTTTGACGGACTGTTGTCCCATCAGAATATGTTTTGACAGAAATTTTGGCCAACTTGGTTGTCCGTCAAAACTGTGAAGTCAATGACTATCCTACTGTGGCGAAATTTTTGACAAGATTTTGGGCTGAACCTGTCAAAAATTTTGATGGAAGTTGCAATTTTCGTCAAAATTTCAGATGGCCCCCGTCAAAAACCCTGTCAAAAAATCCATCTAAATTGAGGTTGCTTATTTTGGCATCCACTAGCATTTCCAATGTAAGAAATGTTTAATAGTTTAAGGATAAGAAATTGTTGGACGGACCTAATGAAATTAGACCCGACGGCCACTTAAGTCGCCTAGGGCAACAACCCTTGCTACCCCCTAATCTATATAAAGGGGTTTAAGGGGGTTAGCCTTGGGAGACGCTATGATGCGAATATTATATCTCCCATATATTCTCCTGCTTCTCTCTCATGGGCAAACTACCATCTATCGAGTTCTCGGGTTTAGTACGTGAAACCCTAAAACAACTCTAGTAGCCGCTTGGTATTGTTATTGGTGTGATTGATATTCTTTATATACGTGGACTATTACCGACAGTATATTTCCGCATCCAGGTTAGTCCTATTTCTTCCTACAGTGGTATCAGAGCCTAAATTATTCGGATTAGTCCCGATTGATAAGTTGATAAATTTGCTAAACCTGAAGTTATTGAAAGCATGCTAGTTTACATGTTTAATTGCTTAACTTTCGTAATTATGCAACCCTAATATTCTACCCGCATGCTCATATCATTGCTTCATCCATAATCAACAAAAGATAGAATTTTTATTCATAGTCGTAGATGTATATGCTTTGTGAAATCAGTGTGCCGCAACAGCTATCAATCATAGATAGATCCGATTTTTGATTGATAACCCGTGGTTCTAACTGATCAGATTATGATATAAAATTGACGAAAGCATGTTTACGTAATTGGTTCTGGCCAAAGACTGAATTTTTCACTTCGGTTATGCAATTATATATATGCAAGCATGTTTTCAGTATAGATTATCTACCAAGCATGCTTCGATAACCAAAGACTGTTTTTTTTTCTGATTAGTTTGGTCGTGTAACACAAGCATTTTTTTTGTCTGAATTTAAATACCAGACTTGATTAGTTACTGCTTGAGTATTATGCTACCGTGTTCATGTTATGTGTGATTCACAAATTAGTGGCATAATTCGTTACTCTAATCACGAGAAAACAAAAAGGGGGGGAAGACGGGAAGAACCCGAAACTCTAACCCTAACCCCCCTTGCCCCAAAACCCTAACCATAGAAGAGGCGGTGGCGTAGACCTCAGTGGTCCGCCGCCCAGTCTGTCTCCACCGCTGATGCCTCGGTGGTGGTGGTGGCGAACACGGCAGGGCCTCAGTGGCCCTCACCGACCTAGCAATTAAAAAAAAAAAAGGAGGCGGGGTAGATGAAAGGAAACCATATTTACCCATCAGAAACCGGAAGGAAGGGTGGCGCGTGTAGCCACGCGCAGCCGACGAGGACTTTTTTCGGTCCCCTTCTTCCTTCATTAGCCGCCCACACACGCCGATCTGCACAACCACCAAAGAAGAATCGTGAAAACGCCATCCCAGAAGGCGCGTGTGCCTACGCGCCGCTGCCTCAGTGACGCGTTAGTTGCGTGGGATGCCTCACCAGACTCGGTTTCGGCCGATCTACATGGTGGGAGTATCAGTTCGCATCGAAAAAGCGTAGATCGAGGAGCGTGGATGTTTTTCAGAGGGCGGTGGTGGAGGGTCGGTTTTTGCATCATATGGGTTCCGTTCTTGGGCGTGGTGGTCACAAGAAGACGACCACCAGGAGGCAGCCTAGGGCAGGTGGAGCTTGGTGCTCCACCACCATGGCGCCTGAGGCGTCGAGAAATAGAAAAGGCAGAGAGGAAGAGAGACTCGAGCAGGAGAGAGAGAACAAGGGTCTCGAACAAACAGAGTGAGAGAGGGTTAAGGTTAGAGTGAGAGAGTAAGTGAACTCACTCATATATATACCGGGCTCTTATTTATTTTGGGCCAGTTCATTTCTTGACCATTTTTATTCCTGCTGTGGACCTCCGTGAATGTTTTCTATTTTCGGTCAGATTATTTTTCAATAATTGTTGCTTTTGGATTTTAACTCAATTATTAAAATTATTAGTCATAGCATGATTTTTTATAATGATGTTTAAGTTGATAAGGTTTCATGTAGTTAATTCATTCGTTGAATTAAGGTTTCGAAATCCTGAATGCGTGAATTCGTTATAAAACATTAATATGTTTAATGTCATATATAAATCTGTTTTGTAGATGTATCAACTTGATATTTTCTTGACCGAATAACTTGTTATTAATCCATTGGGTTAACGTTATATGAATTTGTTTCATATATAAAATTAGTGCATATGATGTAAATTTGTTTTACTCAATAAATATCTATGTGATATAAAGATCCCCTTGGTCGGGTAAATGAATATGTTTCATAAGTTACATTATATAAATATGTTTTATATAATATCCTGTCACATGAATATGCTTCATGATTTAATAATTTTATGCAAAACATGAGCAATTACGAATCAGTTAGTTGTTCTATCATTCTTGTAGTTAATAAAAATGATTTATTAAGCTTTACATGAAGTAGTTTCATGCTGTTATTTGGATATATAGGGTATTTAATTATTTTATGAATTTGTTTCATGAAATTTAAGTTTGCAAAATTATATAAGTACGTTTTATATAATTTGCGAGCTTTATTATGAACTTGTTTCATCCAAATTTTAATATCATATAGATCTGTTTAATGTATGATTAATTACGACTAATATTTGGATATATTTTATGTTACAAAATATGTTGCGTTCGATTACGTGGATACATTTCATGTCAATCACCAATTACTAGTATTATATAAATGTGTTTTATATATATGAACTACATGGGTTGTTGTAAACTTGCTAATTGTTTTAGCACTTTTTCCTTGCCCAAATTAATGAATGTGGATTCGTTTCATGTTACCTGCTAATTGTGTAATATAGCGGTATTTTATGAATTGGTTTTATGAAATTTAAATTCATAATATTATGAATGTGTCATATAATTTGCGAGTAACATTTGAATAAGTTTCATATAATTATATAAATGTGTTTTATATATTGCTATTTGGGCATTTTATGAAATTCTTTTGTAACATGCTAATATTCAAATATGTTTAGCATTATAGATTTGTTTTATTATATAAATGCATTTTATATAATAATTTGAATTTTATATTTGGTATGTCATTGATAGAGTTCTAAACGACATATTAGTAGTTACAAATAATGACATAACTTCATGTAAATTTGGTTTACATTAAGTTGGATATCTTTGTGATACATCTGAAATGTTAATTTGTTTAACCATAATATTCTCCATAAATTATGTTTTATGAAAAATTGTGATAAATGAGTTATAAAAACTTCTAATTCATGCTTGTATGAGATGATTATGAGTTTAGCGAAATTTTCGATCATACGACATGGATAATGGAGTTTATGGTAATTTATTTATTTGAAAATATGTCTAATGTCCACTTTAAAGAATATATACCTTTTAGATATGACAATAAAGTTGGTAATTTGTTTACCAATAAAAAACTTGATAGCACTGACTATGATATATAATGTCAGAGGATTCAGTTTCTTCTGAATGAGCGTGAAATGTTAGGATACTCATTAGGTTCTAGGTCGTATAGGATGATAAAGATGGTACTGCTAGTGAACAGTATCTAGAAAACTTAATTAAAAAAATACCAGAAGTTGTTCGAGAATAGATCGATCAAGATGTTATACTTTGCCGTATTACATCAATGTCGATCTAGTGGTAGAATTAAAAGTCATCCCACTGTTGACTACGCATGGGATTAGCTCAGCATCAGGTTTGTCCGGATCCAATCCCTCAAAAGGTTCTGGACTTAAGATTGGTATTGCGAAAGGGGAAAAGGCTGGGGAAGTAAAGAGAAGCATATAGCACGTGTGAGTGCTATGATTGCGGAAATTAGGAATCTTATGCTTAGGATTGTCCTAAGTCGATTAACGTACCTCCTTCCACAACCACTCCTGGATAATGTGTGCGCTCCCAAACATTTGTTGCTGACTATGATCCTTAGTGGATTGTAGATACGGGAGTAATCAAGTACATAGCCCAAGATTGAGTTGATCTTTGTAAACTTTCACTACTACCCGGTGGATTCACAAATTGTCGTTTCAAGTAACGACAGTGAAAAAGTTGTCCTTGAATTAAGGACAAATCATTTGAAGCTCCTTGAAGCGACTACGTTGTCTTTTTACGATACTCTCTGTGCACCTCGGGTGCGATATTTCCTTGTGACTTCTATTCCTAAGATTATTTTTCTTTTTAATGTTCCTCTGGATATCTTAGATATCATATGACATGGTGATCTGTTTGGCCATGTCATATTGAAAGGTGTTTTCAATGGACGAAATAGAACATCTTTCATACTTGACCCATTTTCGACTCTATTTTAGGCATGCTCGACTTGACCATGAGGGTCAAGATAGGGCTAATAGATTAGCTAAAAATGGCCTTGTAAGACCAACTCAGTAGGCTTAAGGTGCAAAATGTGAGTTATGCCTATCTAGTAAAGCAATAGGAAATCTTTCTGTAAGATTTCGAGTCCATCAAATCCCTTATCGTTCGTTCACTTTAGACAACTGCGGGTCCATGAATATGAAAACATGTCATGTACCTGCATACATTCATGATATAGGTATATGTACCTACTATCTCACCGTTATTAAGTACTTGATGTGTTCATATACTTTATAGCAGTAGTAGAACTCAATTGGGACGAAATATTAAAACTCTTCGAACCAATCGAGATCATGAATATTTTCTTTGTGAAACAACATCCAGTAATGTTGATTTTCTTAAGGATGAGTTTTTTTAGCATTTGGTGCAATTGAAAAGGGCTTAAATTTGTATACGTTACAATAAGACCTTCAACCACCTCTCGGTGAGGGGAAGGATTTGAGTTCTCACTAAGTCACCGAGGATGGTACACATTTCTTACTTGGTAAGAATGGTGAAGGTTTGTCTGTCAAGGAGAATGAGATTCGTCCTCATGTTCAGGATCCCACCTCCAATAGATAGTGGAAGTAATCTTCTCTTCTTAATCAGGGTTCCATACCTCTTAGAGAAAGGGGGAGAAACTCCTAGTCCCATACCTCTTAGAGAAAAGGGGAGGGATTTCTTACCTAGGCAGAGAAATAATGAAGGTCCCGGGATCCCAAAGCGTGGAAGAATTCCTCGACCTTTTTTTTTAAATTGGAAAAGAAATATTTTTATGTACTCCATCGAGAGATTAGGGATCTACCTTTTATCAAGAGGCGATTGGCTTACTAAATCACAAAAAGTAACTGGTTGTCATAAGGGATGAGATGGACTCACTGATAAGGTTTGAGAACTTGTTGAAACTCCACTCCGATGTAAGTCTTCAAGATAAAATATCGGATGGATAGTTCAATTGATAAGTTCAGGCCCGGATACTCCTAGCCCTGGTTTCCCATTCGGACTTTGAGTTGTTCGAAATGGAGTAAAGATTGTTTTTCTCAATGGTGATTTTGAGAAAGAAATTTATATGGACTAACCCATTGATTTTGTATCAAAGGGATAAGAGAACAATTTGTGTCATCTTAAAAGGTCCATATGCGATCTTAAGCAATCTTCCAATTCTTGCTACTCTAGATTCCATAAAGCCATTTTGGCTTAAATGGTTTCAGAAGACCATTGTATATATCGAAAGATCAACATGGGGATTACGTTCCTCATGTTAATGACATACTGTTGACTAGGAACAACTTGGAGATGATTAAAATTACTAAAAGGTAGTCATTCCATGTCTTTGAGACGAAGGACACCGGTGAAATTAGGTATGTCCTAGGAGTGAAAATAATCCAAAGCCGTCCCACGAAGCATGCATCAAAGTGCCTTGGAACGATTTTGGGTTTATAATTCCTAATTTATAGATACTCCAGTTGAGAAGGGTTCAACCTTGAGTCTTGCCCAATGCTCTAAAACAGATGACAAAATAGAGATAATGAACAATGTCCTTAACCCTAGTATCATAGTAAGCTTAATGAAAGCCATATTACGTACATGACCTGATATTGTTTTGTGGATAATTTGATAAGTCGTTATCAAAGTAACCCAAGACTTTCTGATTGACAAGTTATCAGGAGAATCAAATACCACCTTCGTGGTATTGATAACTCAGCATTTTGCTATCAAGGAGCAGGCCTCAAGTTGAGAGGATGCTCAAATTTTGATTGGGGTGGTAACTCGGATGAGTCTAAGTTAAACTCAGGACATGTCTTTACCCTGAGTGGGAGAGCCATGTCATGGTGCAGCAAAGAAGCACAGCTGCACAACAATGTCAGCCATGGAGGTAGATTGTGTATCTTGTACCATAGAGACAAAATGCATTGCCATTGGGTATATATATATAGACTAACAAGGTGATTATGTTCTCTTAACTAAACCCATTCTTAGTGATGTGTGCAAAACTCATTGGTTGAGGTTTGGATTTCATAAGGTTTGGTATCTAGACATGTTCTGTTACGTAATGGACATGTTTCTTTTATGGGCAAGATGCTCATTGTTGTACGTTAGGCATATTGAAATGTCACAGGCTTCTTATTGGCCTAGTCACACAGGCAATCACCCTGACGCTTGAGTAGCGGGTAGGATGAGACTGAATCATATTAGCATTAGGTGTGCAATATTGATTACTCACACTGGAAGTGTGTGAGTGGAATGAATATGGTCGCCTTAGCAAAACTAAGATAAGACTCGAGGGAGTCGAGTATGAAATAAGTTTTCATATTGAAGCCTTAAAAGCTGAATCTCGAGTGTCAAGACCAATATTCAGTATGTTGACCTAGTGGCTCATGTTAGATTTTTGGGTGAAAATCTAGACTGACGATTCGTATGGCATAAAGAATGACGAACCCAGCTAAGTAGGAGCTATGCCGTGACACACATCTCATACTGTGTGTGCTTATAAGACGACCCATGTGGGGTGACAATTGAATTCCCTAACACTTGTCACTGTATGACCCTATGGACGATAACCCTTTGACTTAAAGTTATGATATTAAGTCGAAGTTTAATGATGCTACTTTAATGTGATTCTCAAGAACTACGATGTATACGGTTCAGCGAGGACACGTTAGGAAAGCAATTAAGCTAAGATGAGATTTCATGAGTGTTTAAGGAAAAATCTATCTACCATTACCATATCAGCCTGGGCGATTATGTTGAGAACATAATCATATGATATATCAGGCATAAGGGATTAGAGATGCCACTGGTGATGTCTTGGGATATTTTTGGAGTATCGTATTTCGTGAAAGTGTTATGTTAGTTGGATGGTAACTTAATATAACACTACATATTATTTTTGGTCGCATGTCCTATTCCTGGTATGAAGCGTGAGGAGTTGTGATACATGGAAAATACGTGTTTTACGGCCTAAGTGGCCGAGTGGGAGTTGTTGGACGAGCCTAATGAGATTAGGCCCGACAGCCACTTAAGTCGCCTAGGGTGACAACCCTTGCTATCCCCTAACCTATATAAAGGGGTTTAAGGGGTTTAGCCTTGGGAGACGCTATGACGCGAATATTATATCTCCCATATATTCTTCTGCTTCTCTCTCATAGCCGAACTACCATCTATCGAGTTCTCGGGTTTAGGACGTGAAACCCTAAAGCGACTCTAGTAGCCGCTTGGTATTGTTATTGGCGTGATTGGTATTCTTTATATGCGTGGACTATTACTGACAGTATATTTCCGCATCTAGGTTAGTCCTATTTCTTCCTACAGAAAAGTTATGGGGAAAAAAATCGCAAGCCCATTGAATACAATTCCTAACCCTCTTGGAGGAGTGAGGCAAGCCAACAGGATGGAGAATGTGTGTGGTTGGACCTGATTACAAGCATTGGGCATAGGTATGTCTTCATGGTGGACTTGCCCCCTTTTTTTCAAAAAGTGTAGCATATCTTTGGTTGAAAACAAAAGGTCACATATGTACAACCCCCATTGAATAAAATTCCCAACTCTCGTTTTTTACTGAACTTCCATGATTATAGACCCACATATGTGGTGCAGGAAGCCCCATTCGATAAGAACGGGAAGAATCAGAGATGCCTTCAGAATTAGCCGAATTGATCTTCAGCTGAAGAAATCCAGACTTGGTTAAAATAGGAGGCATTTCCACCTGATACTCATCACCAATCTGACTTGGTCAAATATCTTCAAACATGTCACTTGCATCAGAGCAATCTGACGAAACAGAAGAATCAGAGGACATTTCTAGTGAACTTCTGTCTGCTTGATGATCTACGTGACTTGAATCCAGCTGCAAAAAATATGTGCAGGGTATACTCAATGAATATGACAAAACGAGGGGGGAGGGGGTGGGGAAGAAGAGGTAGCCTAAGCTCCAGATTAGGGGAGTTCAGATTGACAGAACCTATTGCATCTGAAACGGGATTATAGCAGATTAAGAGTAGCAAGTCACAAGGAAAATATTGGAGACGAAAAGCGAGCAATCTAACACAGATCTGAGAAGTACTTAACCACCAACTACTGTGGACCAAGCTAAGCAAGGCTTTGGGAGATCCATGTGCATTTACTAAGAAGCATAAAGGATAACGAGAAAGAATATATTGTTTCAAATTTTAGTTCTTCATATGTCTCCCAGAAAGATCTACCATGCGCATAAGCAAGCATCGTCTGTAGCTTTCCAAGTTGCATTTTGCAAGCTACATGAAACACCACAGGACCGTCCTGAATGAGTAGTTGAGTGCATTCCATGGCAACAAACCCCCTCAACAGACGGTAGTGTCGCCAGTGACTTCCAACCAGACCAACACCAAATTTAAACAAAATATAATTGGATGCGAATTGTGCTTATAAGATCGTCATGTCTAGATCTTTTCTAAATATGATGATGAGTTAATTGCATTGCCTGTAAAGATATATTAATCTAATCCTATGTATATCTTGAAATGCCATTAATCATTGTAATGATAGAGGAATAATCACAATGGAGATTGTGATTGATTAGAGAGATGCATTTACATTTTCCGTGGGGTTATTGTTCACAAAACATTAGTTTTGTAAAACCAATTGACGTAGTGTTGTTATCATTATTGCCGCGTATATTGGGAATGCTGAAAGACTGATATCTCAGGATGTTGGCCTTCACGGATCTTTGATCATGTTATTATTCCTCATCAATCATTGATGAAGTGATTATCATGATACTGTTCATGGTGAATGCCAATATTCATCATGGTGATTACTCCATATGAGAATTATATGGGTGTAATCTAGGGGATTGGAATTATGTTTATAATTAAAGTCCTAACATTAACTTGATTTTACAAGTTAGACATATAATGGATATGTGATCAAATGTAAATAGATAGATATTTACATTAATTCATGAGTAAATATGACTTTTGATAGTCCATATGAAAGACCTACAACTATTTACTCTAGTTTGGGGTAGATGGTGGGGTAATGTAAAAGCATTTTTAAGTCAGTTAATGAAAATTGTGACTATAATTTAACATTGGACTTGGATGAAAATGTTTTCATGTATTAACCTTGTTTAGAGGTTGAGATATCCAATTTTTAGTAGTTGGACTTTGATTTTACTGTTTGTTGACTTTGGAAGTCTAGTGGGCCCATTATTAAGGCTTACAAAAGCAATAAACCCGGATGGACAAATAAATACACACAAGTGCAATACATATGATAACTTATAAGTCTTGAGACTTTTCTAAAGTTATTATTATCAAAGTCATGGATTGACCATATGACTTAGGTAGGGATATTGTTAAGTCCACACTAAGTCACCCATGGTGGAACCTCAACTTTAAACCTGTGGAAACATAGAGCCTTAAGTTCAATGCGTCAAAGTACACCATCTGTGTGACTCGGTAGCACTCACTATCATAATTACTATCCAAGTGGAGTGCTAGGTTACTATACACAATAGATAGTGAGCTTTTGTTCTTAATAAACCTCAACATTAAACACTTTAGTGGATATAGAACGAGACATTTAACTAAGTTGTGTATGCTTCATCGAATGTGTCAAATAATACTTTATGGGGTAGTGATGAGGTTTATCTATTAAGTGTGAAGTTTGGGTGCTTCTGTTGTGCTTGGAGTTGACTCTAGAGCACTTACGAAATAGATACAAGACACATGGCCATTAATAGTGTCAAATTACTAAGTGATTTGGGATGGAAATCTTGTGTGTGGCTTAAATGTTAGTGATCAGATAGGATAGCTAGTTGAAAACATATGCTATCATGTTATCCAGATCATTTGACAAACATGTCACTAAAATAGGGATTCAATCACAAAACACCACCAGATATGCACAAGACCATCGAAAATTCGAAATGCCATTTGTTGTGAAAATGGATGGGGGGTTTTGGAGTATTTTCCATAAAAATGGAAATATGATAAATTATACATAAATAATAATTAATGAAACTATTATTTATGAAGAGATGTAGTAGCTAATTTATACCTCTTACTTGAAAGGGTCAAATTATGAAGAAAAATGTCCCTTTGGAGTGGTGTTATATGAATTGATGTTAACCTTTCATGAAGAGGTATAAATATCTCTATAAAAATGTGACATGGTATGTGCATGGCATGCTCTCATGGGCATGTTCAAGACACAAGAGAATTGTACTAACATTATATAATCCCTGGAATTTTTTTGTGCCTCAGACACTTAGAGTGCTACCTTCGTAAGTGCGATATAGATATGAGAGGCTTCTTTGTATCCCAAAAACCGCTTCAGTATATTCCCTTACACATGAGGGTGAATAGAGTCTTTAGGAAAAGTACATTCTACCTGTCTAGAAATCTCGATTAATTTGACACTGAGCTGATCCATGACAAATTGATATTTGCATCCATCAGACATGATTTTACACCAGTAGGTTTGACCACCCTAACATTTTCCGAACTTGTAACTTTATGCATTTGTCATTTAAAAAACTAGGACAACTTCCTATAATAATGGTCAACCCACAATTAATTATCTATTTATGGAATATATATAAATTGCTCCTCAAGAGTTGAAATTCTGGATTTGTGTCTATGCAATCATTGTTGGACAACATAATATATCATCTTAAATTGCAAAATTGTTTGTTGCTTATTAGTTTAAAATAGGCTAAGCAAATGGGTTATTCAGTTTGGTTTCAAGTTAGAATAAATTCAAGTTGGGTCATGTACGGACAAACTAGATTTGTTCAATTTCAATTTCAGGTCGGCTCATTTTTTGTTTGGGTTGACTTTGGTTCACTCGATTTTTGTTGCAGTAAACATAATTTGCAAAGAAAAAATAAATTTGGAAAAAACCTTTGGATGGGGTCGGGTCAATCTTGGTTTCGGATCCACTTCAGGTTAGCTATTTCGAGTATGGGTTTAGTCAGTTCAGTTTGGGTTTCGGGTTTCAGATCAATTTTGCGAGACCTAGTTTAAAAATGCAAAGTTCCAAACTTTGCCATTAGAGATGCCCTTATAGCTAACCATTAGCTCCATGCTAGCCGCCCATAAAGAGCAAGAGCCCTCCTTTGAACCTTCAAAAAGACAACGTAAAACAAGAACATTTTGGAAAGCAAAGAAAGAGTCCTAGTTTACAGGCCTGACCATGGGAAATGCTTCCATTCCCTATCAGAAAAGAACGACTCTAGGATCCCCATGTCGTACTGTTGGGAATCACTGTTTGTGTATCTGTCTACTTCTGGCACTATAGCGCATCATAGCTTTTGGGCTACCTAAGTTTTGCCTTTTCCACTTGCTCAATTAATTTTCTTTATTCTACATCATCCAAGTTTGAGAGAGATAGACAGGTTAACGTCCAACAAAGATTGTCACTGGTGAGTGATAAAACAAGGCAAACTAAAAATCCAAAAATAATTTGGTCAAAAAAAGTACCCATCATCCCTTATCTGAGATTCTATTCTTGTGGTGTGTGATTGGAAGCCAAAAAACATCTATCAGAAAGCAGCTTTCCTCCAATTGTTTCAGAGCGTCTTGCAGAGGCATTTGCATGTTTGTTGAATTGTCCATCAAACACCCCCCCCCGGGGCGAAACCAAAAAGAACAACGAGAACAATTATGAACACCCCAAGGAAAAGTGAAGAAAAAGAGATTTTGGGGAGGGGGGGAGGGATGCTGATTTCTAGGGAGAGAGGCCGGTAAACAGTGCCACCACTTTCTGAGACTTCGGTAAGGCATCCCCCCCCCCCCCCCCCCCGGGGGAGTATATCATGAACTTCATAAAAAGAGATTGATGGGGTAACATCACTGAGGAGTGAGGCCCCATATCAGATTGTGGCCTTTTTTGACATTTGGAGGAAAGAAAGATGTACTGGTACCCCTCCAAAATCTAATCCCTTCCCTACCTTCAGCACTGAAACATACTCTATCATACATACCAAAAGAAACAGCTCAACTTCACTTGCAAAAACCTTAAGTACCCAAAAGCAAAAATACCAACATCTGCATGAACATTTTACCCCAGAAAAATTAAATAAGCCATAGCAAATTACAGCTCAGATATAACTCTATGAGACACAAAAGATTATTTTTCATAAGAAATTGGGGGAAGGATGCAAGTCCCAGGAGGAGACATCCAGCTACAAGGAGAGTAACAGCACAAGCTCCCCCCCCCCCCCCAGGGGGGTGGGGGTGGTTCCTTTCTAACTCGAAAGGCAAATATATGTATATATGCATTTTGCTCAGTGCCCAACAAGATAAAATGAAATAAAGACTCCTAAAAATTAGAGGTATTATACTATTATCTGATTAGGAGCTAACTGGGCCGGTTTCGCTTGTGGGTAGCTTTGCCATCAGATTTTAGAGCACCAACAGAGTCACCTTCTGATGAAGCTTCCATGGATCTAGTTGTTAAGGACTGTGAGAGATCAGCATAGAGGTCAACAACCCTTCTGATGTTGTTATTAAGCTCCCTTATTAGACCCACATTCCTAGAAAGGTTATCAGGGATCCTTGACTCATGGTTTTGGTTGATCTCATTGATGAGCAATCTGTTCTGATCCAATATGTTCTGCACTTGTACAAAGCTCTTCTGAAATGACTGCAACATCTTACTGTCTATCTGGGTACCATTACATAGTCCTGAAAATGCGTCTCCATCCATTCTTGGATTACTGAATTCAATCAAACCAATATCAATTCTCCTGCACCAAACATCAAGATATTAACACATTTCGAGCAAATATCAACCAATCAAACAATTTTAGTATCCTTAATCACACTCATAGTATATCTCTAAAACACCTTCGCCTAAACATAAAAACCAGCAAGAGTGCCTTGCTGTTTTCAGCATCAGGAAATGTCTCAATGTACGCGACAGTAATTTCCAAAAGACCCAAGAGTGCATTAAAAGGACCAAAAAAAGGGAAGTTCACGGAAATGACTACAAAGAAAATTGGGGTAAAAGATTCAAAGGAAAGAGGAGAAAATCATGGCCTACCCATTTTGTTTTCTGAAACCCAATTTGCAGTTAAGGTTAAGAGGTACACTGGGATTGGATTTGAACAGTTCGGGTGTGATTATGAACAATTCTTTTTGGGCATGATGAGATGGGAAAAGCAGATCCCATTTTCCATAAAAGGGGTAAAACTTTTTTTTTCCCCAATGAACTCCGAAATACCCACCTAAAGTTTCACAGTTTCACAGAAGAATATATGTCTATCAAAGCCCCAGACACTCACACAGACCCATCCCCATCCCCAGAAGACCAAACCCAGTCAAGGATATTGGCCACACAATTTTCTGCTGATATTTTGCGGACACCAAAGTATCCAAATTACCAAAAAACTCAATCGAATAATTAATTATTCTGAATAACACTAGAAACCAACAAGAAATTTTCACAAAAGCTTCCGAATGAACACAGAATTCCAAGCCACAATTTCAGAAATGAAGTTGTTAGAGGCAAAAAGAAAAAGCAGAACGAAGGCTCAAATTTCAGAGAAAATTAAAAACTATAAATGCCATTAAAGCTGCTGCCCAAATTAGATGAAAGAAAGGTTTGTAGACTGTAAGAGAGGGAAAACTAAGAAGTGCTCATCTACAAGTAAGGAAAATTAATACCGATAAAATACAACTTTCCGAGTAAAAAACAAGACATAATTATGAGAAATATGATATTTCTCATTTCCGAAAAATACAATAAAAACTGTTGGCACTTCACACACACTTTAATTAATGGAGTATAATTTTAGAGTTCATACCTTGAAAATCTGGAGCATTATCTGAAGGAGAAGACACGGATTGAGAGAGAGAGAGAGAGAGAGAGAAGCGAGGGACTCCCGCGGCGAAAAATGATCGGCGGTTGAATCGAATCTATCAGAAGGACAAACACAACCCCCCTGAATTCTGTAATTTTAGAGAGAGAGAGAGCGAGAGGGGGGGGGGGGGCGTCGGAAAGGGCGAGAAGGAGAGGAGAGAGAATACCAAGATTTGACAGTCAGGCTGGAGACGCTGCTGTGTAGAAATCCTGATCTTCCTCTCTCTTGTTTCTATTGATTTATTTATTTATTTATTGTTTTTTTCCACCTGTTATTTCTGATGTTTATGTTTTTTAAAAAGAAATTTATATTCTGTGGGATCCACTTGCATAGCATCCTTTGCTCAGATCTGAAAATAGTTTACACATACACATACACATACACACTTGTTTGGAGACTTCCGCTTCATCCCTTTGATGGGTACTAAAAGCAATCAACGTTAGGTCCACTAGTTTCATGTGGGATTTTTTTCTGGGGGGACCCCCTTGCGGATTAGCCCTCTCTTGTTAGACTTTCTTGAGATCTTATATTTTTTCTGTTATTTTTTTTAATTCATAGCTAATAATATTTGATGAAGTGAATATAGTTATTTTTGTTAGTTTTACTTATTTTTTTGAATAATAGAGTTTCATGATAATTAGATAATCATATTCTGAGTAAGATATGATAATAAATTTCCATGAAAACTTAAAACTTATACGAATTCAAGACTTATAACAATATATCACCGCACAAGCATTGTTGGGACCCAAAATCAGGGTGTGCCATAGGGCCCCAAAACTAGGGTATGCCATGAGATTGTGCCGCTTGGCCACAATGGGCACATGCCACCCTAACAATATATATTAAATATACCATTAATCTTCTTGGCTAATGCAAGACATATGTTGTCGTTTGAATTTCAAATAAATTGTTTTATGAGAGTTTAATATGAGGCAATGCGTACTATCCTGATTGGTCAATCTCTCACTGTGTTATCTAAAAAGGTCATGACTTTGAAATAGATTCATGAGGTAAAACTTTTGTCGAAATAAAGGCATAAACTTGTAGAAGAACTCCAAGAGGTTGAAGATGAACAAAACCAAAAAAAGACCACCCCACAAGAAAAACCAAGGAAGAAACCCACATGACTAGCAATTTGATGATCAAGAACTAGCAAAAATAAAAGCAACTTGGATAATCAACCCACCAATGAACCCTATAAAGCCTAAGCACCAAAGATTGAAATAAAGAAAAGACTTGCACTCACTGCTCTCCAATGGAGATTAAAAAAAGAGAGAGATTTTTGTGGAGAGAGACAATAAGTAGCAAACTCATTTCATTCAAAATTTCAAATCTAAAATTTTACAATGGATCAAGTCAATATGTAATTGGGTGCGCTCCTCTCCAAGTTTGGAAACAACCAATAAAATTATAAGGGAAACAACCAAGTTCTAGCTAGTTGTACAGCCAAAGAAAAGGGCGACCACTTGCTAAATGACAAGGGTTGGAATTTTTCTATACATGTCCTTACTTCTTAGCATCCTTCACCATCCTAATGGAGGAATTTAGTGGTTATCTTCGCAAGAAAGTTAGCTCAGGAAATCCATTAACTATTGCAAAGATTAACTCCTAAATCAGCTATTTGATTGCCTAAAAAAACTCATGATAAAAACCATACAAAAATAGACATGCTTTTACCCTTGATCAATTTTTACTTCATAACTAAAGATATACTTGGAATCTAGAGGTACACCATAGGTTTTTGGAAAACAAGCATTCAGGGTTATCAATCCATAGCTTAAGAAACTTATTTTTTAGAGTTGACTTGGTCATATAAAAAGTAGCTCAAAGTTAACCTATAAAAATGAAAATTTTGCATAGCTTGTACTAGAAGCTTTGAAAAAGTAACTCAGGGCTCTTGATCCGCATCAAATTCTCCTTTTCAAAAGGATTTGCCCTCAAATCCTTCTAGCCACATGCTTAATTCCCAAAGATCACCAACCAAGAGACATGGTTGTAACTATTTGAGGTGAACAATATCGATGTGCTAAGTACTCCATGCTTCTTCAGTGCAGAATGTGTTTTTAAATGACGTAGGGACTACCTTGATATAAAATTCATGCTCACAACATCCAGTACTCATAAGTTTGGTAAAAACACCAATATAATCATCACATGATATCTCATAGTCATTAGATGGATGAGCTATACCTCTAATTTGAGAACAAGGTTGAGCCATCGATGAGGTGGGATGGAAAGATGAATTTTGACCTCTTTTGTGCCGTCATTCAAGACATCTTCATCTTCTTCGGGAATAAGTGGGATGACTTCCTCAACCTTGGTGGGAGCTTCAAAGGAGCATTAATTTCTAGCTTGCGCATTCGCAAGCACCACATCCGGGACATCTTCTTTTGGCTGAAATTCGTGGCTTTCTTCCAAAAGTTGAATCTCCATGGCCTCTACTTGTTGTACTTGAAGTTGGTCCTCTATGACTTCTTCAATGTGAGAAGTATATGAGATATCCAGTTGAATGACAGCTTTAAGAAAGCTCTTTTACAATGACAAATCTTCTTTTTTTCCCTTTGGACCTCAAATTCTTCTTGAACCTCGATGAGTTCTTCTTCAAGGAGTAGATTTGAGACTAGTTTTCATGAGCACTTTCTCTTCTATGGCATCTAAACTAATAAACGGTAAAACTTTGAGTTTTTGGGTGGCAATGGCGAATCTGAACAGCCTCTTGCCCTAAGATAACTCTAAAGTGCTTGAACCCATCCAATAGTAGTTTGGATCCAACTACCTTCAAAATAAGGTAGTTCTCTCAAGACCTCCTTCACTTGTGCTATTTGATTTTAAAGCCTCCTCACTTGATCTTAGGGATCAAGTAAGGCCTTATCTCTTCAAATCTTACGAGCAAAACAAAGGATATTTATGCTCTAAAGCACAAATTAAACCTAACTCCAAGATTGAACACAAGATCAACAAAACAAGGAAAATTAATTATGCATTTTGCAGTCTTATGTGGGAAAAGAAAAAGAAACCAAGGGGGTATGTTCATGCCAAAGGTAACACCACCACATGAACTAAGAGCATTCCACCAACATTAACCGTAAAGGCTAAACCATCAAGATAAGCTCTAAAGAAAAGGACTAAAATCACCACCAAGATGAACTTCTTGGATAAAGATTTTCTAGGATTTTTAGAAAGAGAAAAATGCAAGTACAAACTTCATTTCACTTTAAGATCAAAGCTTCTTTAGTTTACAAGGCTCTCAAGCCTATGTACAATTAGGTGCCCCCCTCAAAGCGTAGAAACAACCAATAGAATTATAAGAAAACAATAACCAATAAAAATCTAAGTAGTTGTACAACTAAAATAAAGAAAAGTGGGAAGACTAGATAGGAGATAAATTTTTTCCCCCTACACATGTGCTTGATTGGGGGCATCTTCAACCAACCCAAATGCCGGAAATTGATGGTTATCTTCAAGGGGAAAAAACTTTGGATGTCTACTGCAACCGTCAAAAGATCAACTCCTACTTCATCCATTTGTTGGTCCAAAAAGAAGATTATGATTAAAAAAAAAAAAAAAACGTGCAAAATCATACCTACGTTAACCCTTACTTAGTTTTTGCCTCAAAAACTGAGACATCCTTGGAATCTAGAGGCGCCCCTTACATTTTTGAAAATATATACCAGAGGTTATCAATCCATAACTAAAGCACCAATTTTGGAGCTCATTTGGCCATCTAAATAGTAGCTTAACATTAATCTACAAAGCTGAAAATCTTAGAAAGCTTGTACAAAAGGCTTTATTTAACATAATTCACCATTAAGTGAACTATGAATCCAATTCACTTATGAATATGATTTGGAGCCCTTGATCTGCGCGCATCAGAAACCTGAAACTTGCAAATTGTGCTTCAAACCCTCCTCTTTTTTTTTTTTTTTTTTCTGTTACCTTTTTGATGGTTTTCTTGGCCATTTTGAATTTTCTCCAATCCAAATAATATCAAAATAATTTTTTTTCTTTAAATACAAGTTTTAGTCAATTTTGTTTCAAAAGAGAAATGGTCATACGCTGCCACCATTAGGTTGGAGCCCCTTGTGTATAGATATATGATTTTTGAACATTAAAATAATATTGCAACTATCTCACAGCAGAACTAGGTTTACATTTTATTTTTTTTTAAATCATTAGTAATATGGAACTTCAGATAGGGAAGTAATGGCCATTCGGACCAAAAGAAAATAACCATTAAACAAAATAAGCCATCTGCTACACAACATCTCCTAAATAAAATGCACTAGCTATTAACAAATACAACTATATATGATGTTCATTGTTCACAACTACTTTCTTGTCTAGCTATCATTAAAACTTTATAGAATCTTTCACAAAAATGCCTTCTAGATTATTGTTATGTAGATATACTATAAAAATCTAATAATAATAATAATAATAATAATAATAATAATAATAATAATATTATTATTATTATTATTATTGTTGTTATTGCTGCTGCTGCTGCTGCTGTTGTTGTTGTTGTTATTAAACAAATTAGTGTCCTTCTCTAGTCACAGCGCCCCAAAAAAAAAAAAAATTGTGAACATTGCATAGTGTCATTATATTAGTAGTCATGAGCATAAGTTATGTCAATCTCATATTTCTTTTAAAACTAAATTACCAAAGAATCTATTATCAAGGCTATGTAGAAAAAAGGCTATATGATTGTCTTTTCAGTTTTAGTACAAGGACAGGTGTGTTTTGAATTTGTTATTTAGTTCCTATTGCATTGAGGCGCTTTGGCAGCCTTAATAGCTACACGATTAATCGAAAAAGAAATCTAAAATCTAAAAAACTGAATGGACGTAATTAGAGTTACTTTTTGAATAGATAAAGAAAGTTTATCAAAAATTCATACAAGTTCGTTGGCAAGAACAAATCTAAAATATCAAGATAGATAAGTATTTTTATAAGACTAATACTAAATATACTTCTGATCAACTGCATACTTGCAGCATCATTTAGGTCACAAATCTTATTGTTTGATTTTAATGTGTCTTTGCTAAACATCAACAAGTTATAATATAACTTCATGGAAGTATCAATGTGATGTGATATAACAAATTTGACTTGAAAGAAATGTCATTTTGGTTGAGCCATATGAACTTCTTTGCTGAATCATTTTTCAATGAAAACCAATTAAACTAAAAGGTAAAAATAGATGGATCAATTTCCTTGAATAAAAATACCAAAATAATATTCTCCAGCCGAGTCAACTATCCTGGCTAAATTCGCATGATGGATAAGAGAGGAATTTTGCAAAAAGGGCAAGATGTCAAACCGATGGAGGGCCGGAACCCTGCCCTTCAAAGGAGAAGAGAAAATTTATTAGAAGAAAACAATAATGACATTAAATACTAAACGATTCAAGAAAGCAAAGTAAAATGGGTTACCACTGGTTAAGGCCACTGCTAGCTCCAACACTCTGAAAAGAAAAGAAGTAGCGATACAAAATTGAAGTTTGGGTGAATGGAAGAGGCAGGGAGAGGCGACTCTATGAACATACTTAGATTGTTGGAAGAGAAAAGAAAAGAAAACCATCTTATTGTATAAGTTTTTAAAAATGAACAACAATATAATTCTCTTAGCTGATCATTTCTTTGAAACTACACAATGAATTGCTGCTATTCCAAATTGAAAGAGTTTTTGGACACCAATGTTCTCAAATTTGAGGTTTTTGGAAGAAAATAATTAGACCTTTAAAATTAGCACGTAGAATATCGACCTTTCGGATATTTACTTTGAATATACCAATACTAACTTGAAACATTTTGGATTGACCAATTTGATTATCTAGTAGCTGATTTATCACAAGTGAATGATGGTATCTGAAAAGTGAAGTAAAATACACTATCCACACATGATAAATTAAATTATCACGATTTAAATTGGAGAGTAAAAGTATCTATACATTGCAGGTGGTAACTTAGTTATCACATGTGGTTATTGGTGTTGAAAAAGATAGAAAAATATACCATTCAAATGTGATAAATAAGTTAACACGTGTTATATTGACAAGTCAATGAGTCATTTGTTCGATAATGATAAATTGAAAATAAATATTGTCAAAAGTTGCCATTTTAGGTGCTCAATTTACAGATGGAATTATTTTTGTCCATAAATCCCAAATGTAGAATTATTGACGTTGATAAATGTAAATGAAATTTCAGTGACTCGATCGTAATGGAACATGTTGAAAGCAGTAATTTAGCTATCCGCTCGCAGTGAATGTAATTAGGGATGATGATGGGTTGGATCCGAGTCAGGTCTACATGGACCCAGATTCATTTTTTTTTTTTTTTTTTTGGATTTGGACGCAAAGCTGCCCCAAACCCGTTGGGTCTAAAAACATGGGACCTAAACTCAGGCCCTATGGGTTGGAGGGTCCACAGGTTCTAAACGGGTCCTGACTATTTTTCTGATTAAAAACTATTTTTTTAAACATCCTAACATAAATTATCACATTGTAAAGACAAATAATTAAATTTAGAAGTCATGGTATTTAATAAAAAAATATTCTAGCTACATATATCATAATTAAGTGTTCTTAGTTATATGCACCAAAAATAACATTTTAATGCAAACTACAAAGATAAAATTCATCAAATTTTAAACAAACAAAACAAAACAAGTCTTCTTTTATGACCGGTATAAAGGAAAGTAACTTTAGAGCAACTTTGGCCAATTACCCTTGTCATATATTTTTTTAAAAAAATTAATATGCCTTAAATTGGTCCGAGTTGAGTTTAGGTTATGAATGTTTCAGACTCAGACCTAGATCCGATCTACATCCCTTGGATCCATACTCATTTAAAACTCATCGGATCTCATTTAATTAGATCCAAACCCTCTAATTTGAGTAGAATTTAATAAATCTGGGTTGAGTCCAGAACCCACACAGCTACACTCACAACCCAATATAAAACTGGAGGATTTTGCCCTTTTTTCTGTATTTTATTTTTTTAAAGCACTTTTCTTTAACGCCAAGGAGGATGACAACTGTAACTGCAATATATAGGGCTTTATTTTGGAACAATCTCATCATCCAATCACGAATGGGCTTCGGCCTTCATTTATAATAATGGCCCATGCTAGATAACTGTGTCCGTTAAATTAAAGATTCCTTTTTTAATAATTGAGATGAAAAGCCCTTGTTTTGGATCCCCCAAAAAAAAAACCACACACATGCACAAAGCAGATGTAATTTGTAAGGTACACACGCCTA
Source organism: Carnegiea gigantea (assembly GCA_029747015.1). NCBI lineage: Eukaryota > Viridiplantae > Streptophyta > Magnoliopsida > Caryophyllales > Cactaceae > Carnegiea > Carnegiea gigantea. The sequence continues at coordinate 582,522 of JAKOGI010000111.1, read as the reverse complement.
TCGTTTCTTATGACTTTTTACAACTCTGTAAATTACAACTTTTTACAATCCCATAACTTATCATTTAAATATGAAACCCAAAGAAGAATACTTTCCACTTTGCATAAGAATAATACTTTTTACGATTTTGCATTTCATGTAACTTATAGGTCAACAGTAGCTCAACTTTGACAATAAATGTCAAAACATGAAAACCAAAAAGAAACAATTTTTGTCATTAATAAGATATAAAGCGATCCCTAATAAAATAAGATCAGATGAGACACAGGAACAACTTATGAATTGTTGACCGATTTGCTTTGGGATAATCATGAACGGCTGGAAGATCAGATCAGCAAAGACAAACTAATCATGATCTAAACATAACATGTGGGAGGGGGAATCTTATTCTGGCTTGCATTCTATCTCGGCTCCTTTGTTTCTTGTGCTTCCAGCATTTTGGTTGCAACGACTACGAGGAGGGGTTTACTTTTTCGGGGGCAAAGAAGAGACGCAAGTCTTGGTTTTCACTTTTCACCTTTGCCAAATTGTAATAACGAGCATTCTTGTCAAACTCTCATGATTACTTGCTTCCTTGTTTCAACTTTCAATTATAGTAGTAGTAGTGGTTTGTTAGTAGCTTTTTACGAAGAAAATAACAAATTATTGGTCTGTTGATTAAAGTGCATGGTAATGATTCTATCTTAACTTTCTTTCGTTGAAAAGAATCACAAATTACTTATCATTTCTTTGACTTTCAATTAAGATTTTTGACCATATGGTGCACGAAATTATTTTTAGAAATATTTTTAACATTTTAAAAAGAATTTTTACTTAATAGAGATACAAATTATGAGATATCATTGAATTAAAATTTCTAATGCATAGAATAGATTAGCACTTAGTTTTGATGGCAATTCTCTAAGGTTAATTTTTACGGAACAATTTGATGCCTATGGTAATGAAAAAGTCATCTAGTTTATTGATATAAATTAATGTAATAAATCATTATTTATATTTAGTATCAAATTTGATCAAAAATTAATTGGTAAGTATATAACAAATAATTGTCCTTTCATAATAAACTGTTAATGTCATATTATTTTTTGAATAAAATAAACTTTTACTTCTTTTCTAAATTTTTTTATTGTAGTTAGACATATCAAAGTAAATTTTTTTAAAAAAAGAAAATTACCATTAAATGTTTTTTTTATCCGTTTGGGAGCGTTTGTTATAATAACTCAAACTTCCTCAATTTCATGTATGATGTATGAATAATAAAGGAAACAATGAGAACATGTGCTAAAGGGAGAATAATCTAACTTATGGAGAATGAATGTCGGCAAAATGCAGCTAACAAAAAGGGATGATGAACACTTAGAATCTACATTCTGGAAATGGAAAGCAATTTGGAACCTTTCGATGGTACAGTTCTTTGTTGAGTTATTATATTTAGTTTTGATGATGACAAATCCAAGTGTAAAAATTTGTCCAAGTAATGTTGCTCTAAACACGATCTCCAAACAGGCCTAATTGGTGTTTGTGATCTTTATTGTATTAACTGGTTTGCTACATGTGAGAACAAGTCTTCAAAACAGGTTTTACTTGGTGATTCTATATTAAGTCAAGAACACCACATCGACAGTTGATTGTAAGGCATGTTCCTGAACTCTAGCAATGCAAAGAACAACCCCAGCAAACAAGGTGGCCTTGGTGTTCACAGCAGCTCTACAAATTTTGGACAAGATGACTGGTTCAAAACAAGAAGTCTTGGGTATATAGGTTTTATTTATTTAGACTCTTGTTAATATGCCAATATTGAAAACGTCATTTTAAACACCTCTTGAATCGGTATTTGCGCTAAGTGCTTCAGAACACCAGTTGCGAACAACCCTGCAAACAGGGTGCCTAGGGTGTTTCTGAACTGAAGTGGCCATACCCGGTTATCTTTGAAAATTCATTTCAGTTGGCCAAGATCTCCAGAAACTTTCTTTAAATTCCAAGATTGCTATTTTTCTGGAAAGGATATTTCTTGAAATTATTATGGGAGATTTGCGAAAATAGGTTTTGGGAGAATTGCCAAAACTAAAAGATTCCCTTTGCCTATATTTTCGGATATGATAAAATTTCAAAAGTTGAAGATTTCTGGTTGTCATTTGAATCTTCTTCACGACTATGGGAAGATAAGGGTTATCTCTTAAGATAACAAATCCCTTATATTTTGGGGAAAATTTATCACTAGCCGTTGGGGAGTATTTCTTGCTTGAAAATCGTTTTCCCTACTTAGCTGATTCTTTCACCTCTCCTTGTTTTTGACCATTGGATTTTGTGTTTAAAATCTCAGGATTTCACTCCCATTTGAATAGATGAAAAAAGACGAGAAACATATACAACATACGCAAAAAAGGGAAAATTTCAAAAGTGGTTTTTCTAGTGAGAAGAATTTTTCGAGTTACGCTTGAGAAAAGAAAAACCGAGACAAGTTGTGTTTAAACAGAGCTTTCAAGATATTGGCATACTAGGACCTCATTGTACCTTACATCTGCTTAAATCAGAAGCACCCCCGTAAGGTGTTTTGTAACCCTGATCTTGGATCAGAAAAGTGAGTGAGTGGTCCTCAGTCGTGTGGACTTTGGACGTGTCCAATCTGGTGAGATTTGGACGTGGTGTAACCCTTCTTAGAGAAGAAGGTTACGTGGTTGCAAGTTGTAACAAGGTGTGTTACATTTGTAACGTGTGAAGCCCGTTAGTGAAAGTGGTTAAATCCTACACGAGGTAGGTCGTGGTTTTTCACACCTCAGTTGGGCTAGAGGTGTTTTCCACGTAAAAATTGTGTGTGTGCTTTATTTTCCGCATTTATCTTGGTGATTTTCTCATTTGCAATATTTGAGAACACCCCCTGCAAACAAGTCACTAGGGTGTTTGTCATCTGAGAATAACCTCTGTGAGGGTGTTTGTCATTTACAACGCGAAAATCAGACACCACAATTCACCCCCCTCTTGTGGTTGTATACTCACGAATTTAACAAGTGGTATCAGAGCAGGTTCTCCTACAAAAGGTTAACACCTTGAGAGATTCTAAAAATGAGTACTCTACAAGGAATTCTTGAAGGACAATCCATTACTCGCCCTCCTTACTTCAATGGCTAACACTGTAGTTAGTGGAAGAATAGGATGGAGAACTATATACAAGTCGAAGACTATGAGTTATGGATGCTCATCAAGAACGGGCCTTTTGTTCCCATAAAATCCCTTCCTGAAGGAAAAACAGCTCCCAAAGAACCTCATGAGTTTGATGCCGAGGACTACAAAAAGATGGAGAAAAATGCCAAGGCCAAAAAGTTTCTATATTTTGGCCTAGGACCCGATGAATACACTCGCATCTCTGAGTGTGAATCAGCTCAAGCTATCTGGAACGCCCTGCAAGTTACTCATGAAGGTACGAGTCAGGTTAAACAATCTAGAATTGAGCTACTTATGCGACAATATGAATTGTTTGATATGGGTGATCGTGAGACTGTGATGGATATGTATATACGGTTTACCCACATCACGAACGAGTTAAAATCCCTGGGAAGATCTTTCACCACTGAAGAGTTGGTGAGGAAAATCCTCAGAATTTTACCTCGTACTTGGGAGGCCAAAGTAACAGCCATCCAAGAGGCTAAAGACATGAACAAGATCACCCTCGACGAGTTGATTGGTAATCTCCAGACCTATGAACTCCGAAAGAACTCACAACAAAGAGAGGAGCAAAAGACGGATCGTGGGCTTGCCTTGAAAGCACATGAGGACACTGACTCTGACCTTGAAGATGAAGATATGGCTCTAATGTCCAGAAAATTCAAGAAATTCTTCAAAAAAGGCAAGGAGAACAACAAAAGAAAAGACTTCAGTAAGTCCAAAAACACCCCCAAAGAACAGCTCATAGGGTGTTTCAAGTGCGGCAAACCAGATCACTTAGTCAAAAATTACCCTCTGCTTCGAGAAGATTAGATGCCCGAACACCCTCGAAAACAGGGTCGAAAACACCCTGTAAACAATCTGGGCAAGCGATTCTCGAAAGCTATGCTGGCTGTTTGGGGAGATTCCTCTGAGGATGAAGGAGAATCTGAAGCTGAAGAAGGAGTCGTAGCACTTATGGCACAAAGTGATTCAGATTCAGATGATGAATCAACAATCAGTTTCTCAGATCTCAAGAACAAGGTACATGGTCTTAACAAAGCCACTTTAGAAGAACTTCTATATAATTTGATAGACACCTGTGCTGATCTAAAAAGATAAGTTCGTGACCTAGAACTTGAAAATGAAATTCTCAAAAATGAAAAACTCGGTTTACATGAGAATATTAACGTGCTTAGAGAAGACCTCTTTCTAAAAGAAGGCGATTATACACAAGTAGAGAAAAAAACTCTTTGAAGTGGAAGAAATAGTTGAATCCCTGCTAAATGAAAAGCAGAGCTTGAATGCCACCATAGAAAAATTAGAAACTGATCTTGCCACAAACAAACGCTGGAACAAATCTTCACAAGCCTTTGATTGGTTAAACACTCATCACAGTAGAAACAAAAAGGGACTTGGTTACAAGCATAAACGGACCGTTTACCCAATACATAGAAAGTATGTGGGATTACCTGAAAACAACGTTTGCTTTCATTGTGGTAAAACGGGTCATTATAGATACACTTGCCCTTTAAGAAAACATGCCAATGAAAAGAATGAAAGGTATGTGAAACAAATTTGGATTAGAAAAGATGAGCTTTACATGTCTAAAAGAATGGGACCCAAGTGGATCTGGGTTCCTAAAACTAACCCGTGATTTGTTTTGCAGGCTGAAGTGAGAGAGAACAACCTTAGGAACAACCCCACTAACACCCTTAAAAACAGGCAGTTGTGGTTTGTTGATAGTGGTGTTCACGGCACATGACTGGTGAAAGATCAAATTTTCTCTCACTTACAGCTTTAAATGGCGGGAGTGTAGCATTTGGAAATGACAAGTCTGGGACAATTGTCGGTATAGGTAATATTGGTGAAACTCTCTCCCACTCAATTGATAATGTGCACTTAGTTGATGGGTTAAAACACAATTTGCTAAGTGTGTCCCAACTGTGTGACAAGAAAAACCTAGTACTGTTTTCAAAAACACGTTGCTTGGTTGTGAATGACGACACAGGAGATGTTGTGTTGAGGGGGAATCGATGTCAAAATGTTTATAAAGTTTGTATTTCCACTCTTCCCCAAAATAATCTGACTTGTTTAAATGCATTAAATGATGATATAATGCTATGGCCCAAGAGACTAGGTCATGCAAGCCTGTCCTTGTTAAACAAACTTGTTTCCAAAGATTTGGTTGTGGAACTACCTTCCATCAAGTATAATGATGACAAGGTATGTGAAGCTTGTGCAAAAGGAAAACAAGTCAGATCTTCTTTAAAATCTAAAAAGTGTGTAAGCACTACCCAACCTCTTGAATTATTGCATACTAATCTATGTGGTCCCATGAGGATAGCTAGTAGAGGAGGGAAGAGGTATGTGCTCGTAATTGTGGATGATTACTCTCGATTTACTTGGACTTTATTCTTAACATCCAAGAATGAAACCTTTGAGAAGTTTATTGCCTTTCTCAAAAGGATTGAAAAGAGAGTAGGACACTCATTGGTAAGCTTGAGGTCTGATCATGGTACTGAATTTGAAAATGCAAGTTTTACAAACTATTGTAATGAACATGGTGTTGATCATAACTTCTCAGCCCCGAGAACACCCCAGCAGAATGGGGTGGTTGAACGAAAAAATCTTACCCTAGAAGACATGACTAAAACAATGCTTATTGCTAGTGGTCTTCCTAAGAACTTTTGGGCAGAAGCCTTGAACACATCATTTTACATTATAAATAGATGCATGATTAGACCCATTTTGAACAAAACTCCTTATGAACTTCTCAAAGGCAGAAAACCCAACATTATGCATCTAAGAACATTTGGTTGTAGATGTTTCGTGCATAACAATAGGAAAGATGCCTTAGGAAAGTTTGATCCAAGGAGTGATGAGGTAATATTTCTTGGTTATTCCTCTCACAGTAAGGCATACAAAGTCTTTAACAAAAGAACCTTGTGTGTTGAGAAAAGTGTGCATGTGTTTTTTGATGAATCTAACTCTTTGAATGAGAGTGATGCACAAGATGAAGAGTTTGAATTAGGTCTTGTCCAAAAGGAATCGTTGAACCAAGAAAAAGAAGGTGAGAACACCCTGAAGAAAACAGGTACAGAAGTTGTTCCTCAAAATGGCAGGCAAGGTGAGAACCAAACAGGGGGAAACACCGTTGAACCATGTTCGGAACCATGCTCTTCTGGAACAAGCTTGCAAACAGATTCAGATTGGATCACGGCTATGTAAGAAGAGCTTCATCAATTTGAAAGAAACAAAGTGTGGCACCTTGTACCTCGACTGGCTGAGAGAAAAATTATTGGAACCAAGTGGGTGTTCCGAAACAAACTGGATGAGTCAGGAACAGTCACTAGGAATAAGGCACGGCTGGTTGTTCAAGGGTATAATCAAGAAGAAGGGATCGATTATGAAGAAACCTTTGTACCAGTTGCTAGAATTGAGGCTATTCGAATCTTAATAGCCTTTGCAGCTCATATGGAAATCAAGCTATATCAAATGGACGTGAAAAGTGCATTCCTCAACGGATACCTTAAAGAAGAGGTGTATGTCAAACAACCCCCTGGTTTTGAAAATGGTGATTTTCCAAATCATGTTTTTAAACTTGACAAAGCACTTTATGGTTTAAAACAAGCTCCAAGAGCTTGGTATGAACGGTTGTCAAGCTTTTTACTTGAAAATGATTTTAGAAGAGGCAAGGTAGACAATACCTTGTTTCTAAAATCTAAGGGGGAACATTTATTGATTGTCCAATATATGTAGATGACATTATATTTGGTGCAACTCATCATGATTTATGCAATGAATTTTCGAATATGATGAGGAGTGAGTTTGAGATGAGCATGATGGGTGAGCTTAACTTTTTCTTAGACTTATAAATCAAGCAAACTCCAAACAGCACCATGATCCATCAACAAAAGTATATCAATGAGCTACTTAAGCGTTTTGGGATGGAGTCGGCTAAACCCATAGACACTCCTATTCCTCCTTCAACCAAGTTGGTTATGGATGATGGGAGTCCCTCAGTTGAGGAGAAATTCTATAGGGGCATGATTGGGTCACTCCTATACCTAACCGCTAGTAGACCGGATATTATTTTTAGTGTTGGTTTATGTGCCCGTTTTCAGTCTAATCCTAAGGAAACTCATCTTAAGGCTGTTAAACAGATACTAAGATATTTAAAACATACACCCAATTTAGCTTTATGGTATCCTAGAGGTTGCAATCTTGATCTTGTTGGATATGCTGACGCTGACTATGCAGGATTCCTAGTTGATAGAAAGAGTACCTCAGTCTTGTGTGCTACTATGATTATATGTGAAGACTGCTGCCTTGGGAGATGGAGAAAGAGTATTCATGACAGACCTTGGAATGAGAGAAGCATGTTCAAGAACAGGCGGCTCAAACAGGTATGCCTTAATTGTCATTAACGTATGCTGCCTGCTTAAATTCTAGGTGTTCCCTAGGTGGCCCTTCATAACGGGTAGGGAGTTTAAAAAACCCCCCTTGCGTGCGTCTGTCTTTCCCGTCTTGCTCTCTCCTCTCTTCTTGCTTTCAAACCCTAGCAAAACCCTCAAAACCCGAAATTCTTCCTTGCGATAATGGCTCCCAAAACTAATTCTTCATCAATCTCTGAGAGTAACAACATGATTATACCCTCGATTTCGGCTCCTCCTCGCCCAATTATGCACACAATATTCGGGTATCTCAATCGGTTAAACCTCAAAAGTATTGCGCTTGAGTTGAATGATATTCCCTATTCCTTCGGTTGGAAATTAGTGGTGTATGTGGGAGCAATCCCTTATCCCATTTCTTCTGAAGCTGTTGCTGGTTCTTCGGGTTTCCAAGACCAATTCTTGGAGAACCCAGAAACCCTCTTTGGGGATTTTGAACCCTGTTCTTCTGCGCTATTCCCAGAAACAACTCAAAGAACAGGGGATGCGTTCTTCGATGATCTGTTCATGGATCTGAAGGAGGACTCTGGTGAGAAAACAGAAGATAGTCCTGTCCAAGGGGATGACTCTGTTCCTCTAGTCTCTCAAACTGGAGAGAAGAGAAAAAGGGTGAAGATGGTGGCTAGGCGCATCCGAACGCCAAGAACACGACCACCACCAATGTCTCGCCCCTCTCTAACTCCCTCTTCTCCTCCTTCTAAACCTTCTCGCAAATCTGCGAGAATTGCTTTCAGATCGACCCCCAGATCCTCCAAACCTTCTGCTCCAGTTATTGAGGAGATTTCCTCTTCCTCCTCGAGCCTTTCTAGTTCTGATTCCGAGGATCCCTCCTTCAAACAAGGGACCCCCGTGTTCTCAGAATCCTCTGATGAACAAAACCCTTCAAAACCAATCCAAGCGGGTCAGCCAGAAACAGAGCCTGAGAACACCCTCCTCTGTAAAAAAGGGTGATCTGATCCCTCTTCACCAACTACTTTTCATGTTCGTCATTAAGAACGTGATTCCAAGGGGTCAAGGGAGAAACTCAGCAGACCTTTTTGATCAGTGCCTGGTCGACTTCTTGGATAGGGAGGAACCCATAAATCTTCCTGCTATCATGATTCGCCACATTGGGCGAATTGCGAACACCACCCGAAACCATGATCTCGGGTATGGGTTCTTGCTGACCAAGGTGTTTGAGCACTTTGGTATTGAGCTTAAACGGAGAGTGCCAGCTCAACTGATTGATGAAATTGGCGTTGACACCCTAATGGGGTGTGACTTTGACGTTGGCCATGGGTCAACTCACAAACAGGGTCTTCGACCACCTCGACCTCCTGTTTCTGAGAAACCCAGTCCCACCGTTGAAGCTGTTCTTGAGGATAATGCACGCCTCAAAGAAGAGCTTTCTGCTGTGAAGTCTGCTCTTGAAGCAGAGAAGGCCATCTCAGCTAAACACCACGAAGAACTCCTTGCACTCCTCTCTGATCTCGCTGCCAGTATTCCTCCACTGCAATCAAGACCACACCCTACCCCTTGATTGTATAGATTGTTCTCTCGCTCTCCTCTCCTCCCCTTGTTGTTTTTCTTTGGCATTGCACTTGGCATTGTTCTCTGCGTGCTTACTTGTCGTAACTGTTTTGCAACCACCCGTTACTTTTTTCATTCAATGCTGTTCTTGCTTTTTAATGATGCCAAAAGGGGGAAGACGAACCATTACTTGACAAATATTGACCCTCTTTCAATTTGGAACACTCGGACCTTAGTGGATAACCAAATCAATCAGCATACATGGTTCTCAAATTTGTTTTTAATATTTGTCAATATGGTCACTTGGTTTGTCATCATCAAAAAGGGGGAATTTGTTGAGTTATTATATTTAGTTTTGATGATGACAAATCCAAGTGTAAAAATTTGTCCAAGTAATGTTGCTCCAAACACGATCTCCAAACAGGCCTAACTGGTGTTTGTGATCTTTATTGTATTAACTGGTTTGCTACATGTGAGAACAAGTCTTCAAAACAGGTTTTACTTGGTGATTCTATATTAAGTCAAGAACACCACCTCGACAGTTGATTGTAAGGCATGTTCCTGAACTCTAGCAATGCAAAGAATAACCCCAGCAAACACGGTGGCCTTGGTGTTCACAGCAACTCTACAAATCTTGGACAAGATGACTAGTTCAAAACAAGAAGTCTTGGGTATATAGGTTTTATTTATTTAGACTCTTGTTAATATGCCAATATTGAAAACGTCATTTTAAACACCTCTTGAATCGGTATTTGCGCTAAGTGCTTCAGAACACCAGTTGCGAACAACCCTGCAAACAGGGTGCCTAGGGTGTTTCTGAACTGAAGTGGCCATACCCGGTTATCTTTGAAAATTCATTTCGGTTGGCCAAGATCTCCAGAATACTTTCTGTAAATTCCAAGATTGCTATTTTTCTGGAAAGGATATTTCTTGAAATTATTATGGGAGATTTGCGAAAATAGGTTTTGGGAGAATTGCCAAAACTAAAAGATTCCCTTTGCCTATATTTTCGGATATGATAAAATTTCAAAAGCTGAAGATTTCTGGTTGTCATTTGAATCTTCTTCACGGCTATGGGAAGATAAGGGTTATCTCTTAAGATAACAAATCCCTTATATTTTGGGAAAAATTTATCACTAGCCGGTGGGGAGTATTTCTTGCTTGAAAATCGTTTTCCCTACTTACTGATTCTTTCACCTCTCCTTGTTTTTGACCGTTGGATTTTGTGTTTAAAATCTCAGCATTTCACTCCCATTTGAATAGATGAAAAAAGACGAGAAACATATACAACATACGCAAAAAAGGGAAAATTTTAAAAGTGGTTTTTCTAGTGAGAAGAATTTTTCGAGTTACGCTTGAGAAGAGAAAAACCGAGACAAGTTGCGTTTAAACAGAGCTTTCAAGATATTGGCATACTAGGACCTCATTGTACCTTACATCTGCTTAAATCAGAAGCACCCCGTAAGGTGTTTTGTAACCCTGATCTTGGATCAGAAAAGTGAGTGAGTGGTCCTCAGTCGTGTGGACTTTGGACGTGTCCAATCTGGTGAGATTTGGACGTGGTGTAACCCTTCTTAGAGAAGAAGGTTACATGGTTGCAAGTTGTAACAAGGTGTGTTACATTTGTAACGTGTGAAGCCCGTTAGTGAAAGTGGTTAAATCCTACACGAGGTAGGTCGTGGTTTTTCACACCTCAGTTGGGCTAGAGGTGTTTTCCACGTAAAAATTGTGTGTGTGCTTTATTTTCCGCATTTATCTTGGTGATTTTCGCATTTGCAATATTTGAGAACACCCCCTGCAAACAAGTCACTAGGGTGTTTGTCATCTGAGAATAACCTCTGTGAGGGTGTTTGTTATTTACAAAGCGAAAATCAGACACCACAATTCACCCCCCTCTTGTGGTTGTATACTCACGAATTTAACATTCTTACATGGTCATTGTAGGGGTGCACCAATTAGTGCACGCCAAGCAAGCAAAACAAACCCACAACCACCACATCGGACGTTGTACATGTCAGTGTGTGCATGATCATACACACAAAATATATAATTATTGAACAAACCATAACACTGATGCATTTCATATAGTTTGCTTATATGCTAGGCTTATCAACTCGGGCGGGCGGGTTAAATACAAATTGATCGTATTCTGAATTCTAATTTGAAAGTACTAAACCCTAATTCTAAAGTTTTGAGTTTGTCAAATCCAATGCGTTAGAAAATTTTTTTATGATTTTTTCCTCCTACGAATATTGTAAGCATTAATGTAATTTTTTAAAAATAAAAAAGGATCTAGTTTCCAAATTTCAAACTCTATTTTTAATCTCTTTTCAAGACCCTATCTATTGACCATAGGCCTCATTCACTTTCTACGTGAATACTTTTTCAAAAACAAAATAAAGAAAAAAAAAGTAAAGAAAATTGCATAGAGATATAACTAAATTTTTTGACAAAGTACACTTGACGAAGTATGTGTCATTCATCCTAGAGGAGATTGTCAACTAGGTACGATTTTCCTTCTTCCCGATACATATAGTACTTTACATAATGATGTAGTGATCCGATTAGATAATGAATGCATAGTTTGCCAATGAAAAGGCTAGATAATATTAGCGATAGTGCTTCAGAATGGAGACGTTACAACAACATAGGAGAGTGGTGAAGAGGGAAGAAAGATAAGAATAATTTAAGAGGGTGGAAATATATGAATTTCACTCTTTTAAGTCATATTATAATGGGTGCGACTACTAAAAATTCCGTTTTTCCCGACAGAAAATGCCGACAAAAAACGAGACCGTCGGACAGGTCGGCGGATATGGCGACAGAAAGACGGAAAGATGGAAAAAGTAAACCTAGGCGGCGGGAGTTCCGACGGACATTTAATCGGTCGGAATTTCCGACGGAGTCCAACCGATCCGTCGGAACTCCGACAGACTTCCGACGGACCGTCCGTCGGAACTATGGTCAGCATTGGCTAGATCTCTGAAAAAAATAGGGGAATTTTTTTTTAAAAAAAGATTCCTTGTCCGACGGAATATTCGGTCGGATATTCCATCAGACAGTACTGCATGACGGAACTTCAGACGGAATATTCCGTCGGACAACTTTTCAAAACCCCCTCCCGAGTTTCGCGTTCATTTCGGAAGCTGAATATAGAGAGAGAGGGTGACGTAGAGAGAGAGAGAGAAGGAGCGACGTGGTCGCCGTCGCGAGCTTGCTGCAAGCCGCCAGTTTTGCCACCGCCCTATAGCCCGCTGCCGTCCACTTTATCGCTGACCACCCCAATTCCACCACCAATTTCCTCTTGTAACTTCAAGTAAGTGGTGTTTGTTTAGTTTGTAGTAAATTTTTTGATAAATTTGACAAATTTGAGTTAGAATTTAACAATTATGTGATAATTTGTGTTGGTTGTTGAAATTTTATTGAGCTATTTGTAGATTTTGGGTTTTGAATGTGGTTGTGTTGATGTGAATGTGAAAGTAATTATTAAGTATTATTAGTAATTGTGTGGATGATGTAAAAATTTAATTGAATGTTATTTTTTGTAACTTATTATTTGGAGTTTTGAATTTGTAAGTTTATAGAATTTCATATTGGTGTAAATTGTACTTTTGGGGTGGCTCACGGTGCCTTTTTTTTTAAAAAAAATTTTAGAAATTGCGATGGATTTTCCGACGATGTCCGACGGATTGCCAACGGAATTCCGACGGATTCCGTCGGAATCTGACGGAATTTTAAAAGGTCCGTCGCCTCCCATCTGCCGCAATTTCAAAAACATAGAAAAATTCAATGTTCTGATGGAATTTCCATCGGAACATTGGATTTTTCTATTTTTTTTTAAAATTGCGGCAGATGGGAGCCGACGGACCTTTTGTCCGTCAGATGCAATGTTTTCCGTCGGTGTTCCGTCGGAAGATGACTCCGACAACCTCCGTTTTCCGTCGGAACAGTGCCGACGGAATGTCATATTCCGTCAGAACATGTTCCCGACCCGCTCTATTTCGACGGCCCATTTCGGTCGGCTATTCCATCAGAAAATTGATTTTCGGACGGAAAAAATTACTTTTTCGATCGAAAATTCCGTCGGAAAAATCAGATTTTTTAGTAGTAACAAACCAACACATGTATTGGATAAATAGAATTTTTCATTAAAAAAATAGATATAAAAAATTCAGTTTAACCCAAACAAGTTGATTCTAACCCTAATGTTGTTTGACCCAAAGGGGTTCTTATCTTAAAATCTTCTCCATTATAGTAAATTTCTTATGTGGGTTTGAGCTGGGTTATCAAGTCCAATAAATTTTGCCAGACCTCTTGTACACCTTGTATTATATTTACCAATGTTATTTATCCTATTATCATATATCATATATGTAGAACAAATGTTCACCATATATATCATAGGTCCTTATTTTTATGGGCTTTAATTTATCTACTTTTTTTAAATATTATTCTATTGTAATTAATACCCAAAATGATATATATATATATATATATATATATATATATATATATATATATATATATATATATATATATATTATATATATATATATATACACACAGATATATATATATATATATATATATATATATATATATATATATATATATATATATATATATATATATATACATATATATATATATATATATATATATATATATATATATATATATATATATATTATATATATATATATATATATATATATATATATATATATATATATATATATATATATATTATTGTTCACCAAACGTAAGCTGATATCCATCAAAGATAGTGCTAATGCTCATTAGATATGATTCAACTCCTCATTAGTCAACGTATATAATATTAATACTCTTTAAATATATTTTCAATGCTCACTAAGTTTTGTTGACGACTCATTGTAAATCAAATTTAGTTGAATGGAAAGAATATAAAACAACCAAGTGAATTATAAGCTATTCTTATTTTCTAAATAATCATTCACAAAAAATAGTTAAAAATATAGAGCTCACTAAAATTTAAAAACAAAACCTTAAAAAATGAGGGGTTAACACCCAACATGATATGTGAGTGATAATGCTCACCAACCATGATAATACACCATATGTTTTCCTTACACATTAGGAATTATGGGTATCCATTATCCTTTTTCGGGGGTGCTTGGGTTTGTCTCTTTTTTTTCCAAAATATATATATATTTTTTGTTATATGTATTGAAAGTATAAATAACTTGTTTATGAGTTTTAATTTGTTTATCAATGTCATAAAACAATTATAAATCAAAACAAAAAAAGAAAAAGACAGTGAACAAACTAACCAAAATATTTCCATCTGGAATTACTAACATATAGTGTAATCCTAGGTGGTTGGATATATGGTCAGCATTCGTATTATGTTTAGTGGGCATCAGTATTATGTTTGGTGGGCATCATTGGCATAGTTGGTGTGCAGGTTTTTTTTGCCAATATTTGCTTAACCTTGAGCACTTCTTAGCTCAAGCCTAACTTGCCCAATTGATGTAAGTTCAGGTTTTATCATTTCCTAAGGTGGTTATTTTAGTCACATATGCTCGAAATTGGCACTGGATATCATTTGCAGGGCAAATTACCAAGATTAATTCGACTGTGTCGAAAAAATTTAGTTTTGGAGCAATATGAGTATTTGGTTAAGTAATATTTAGATTTCCTCACAGGGGAAAATTCTACATTCACTGAGGAAGAGGCTCAAGTGGAAACTCTCCCATTGACAACCTATAATTCTATAGAAGCTTATGGGAGAAAAATGATGAAATTTCTAACTCATTGATCTTGTAGATATCTTTAGAATTTGAATTTGTTTTCTTAAGATAATTTGTTAGACTCTTATTGGTACCCATGTGTTCTTGTTGTAACAATAATTTTCCCTCAATTTAGGTGTTTATAGACTCACTCCTAAACTTAGCAAAAATTGACCCGACCCGTAAACCCGACTCGAACCGCCCGAAAATTTTAGGTTTTGAACACGATTTTCTCGACCCAAACTCGAAATAAACCGAACCCGAAAAACCCGTAAATTAACGGATCAAACCGGACCCAAATTTGAACCCGCCCGCTTAACGCGAACATTATATCCTTAGTTTTTGATAACACTATTTTTTTTTTTTTTTTTTACAAAATGTTTCGTCTTTAAAATTTTTTCACCAATTCCTTTTTGTGGGTTTCTTGGAAACAACCTCGCTACGAGTAGGATTGTTGATAGAAGTAAGGTTGCCTACAGTTGGATCTCCCCAGACCCCGCGAAAGCGGGACCCACACTGCGAGGTGGTGGTGGTGGTGTTGTTGTTATCCCTCTTAATAATAATAGTTAGTCATTTTTATCGAATAGTTTAAAAAGACATTTTATAACTATTGCATATATTTACAAATTAAGTAATAATAACTTTATTTTTTCTTCCTCATTCTCTAACAATAATATCATACATAACTGTTAAATGAAAAAACATTAAAATGGGCATAAAAGTGCATGAAATGACTATCTAATCTTTTAAAAAAAATTAATTTAAAAGAAGACAAGCATTAAAGATATGTAAGTCATACCATTATGCACTTAGTTAAACAAATATGTCTACTTATTTTTTAAATTAATTAATTTGTAATAATTTAAATTTTTCATGTTACAACTGCAAGATAATATCTTGTGCTTCTTTTATTTAATTTTATTTGATTTTCGTTCTAACTAGTCTTGAACTATGATGGTAGTGGTAGGAAAACGGTTAGCCGTATTCATATTAGGGTCGGTCCATTAATAAAGTTTTACCTGATTAGACATCGGTAGATTAGTTAATAAAAATATTAAATTATTAAATAGGTTATTGGTGGTCAAACTGCTAGCATCCATTAAAATGCTCTAAACGGACTGCCCTATAAACGGTCGATCTGCTATTGACTTTCTTTCAATGTATGGGTCATCCACCCAAAACTAAGTGGAGCTTGGTTCTTTGCCAGTCTATACAAGATGTTCATATATTATAATACAAAGTATGAATATTTTTAATATTCTTTTGAGAAATTACAATTATTATGCCTTTTCGTTAAATACTGACAATTTTGAGTAATAAATATGCAAAATTTTTGATTTTGAAAAAAGAAAAATAGCTCATAGAAAAGGTACTCTAAACCCGTTGGGTTGATCCAAAACCCGTAAAATCGAAATACACCCACCCGTATTTTACCCGAACCTGAAATACACCCGACCTGTATTTCACCCGAACCCGAATACTCGTAACCTATATTTAACCTGGCCGCCCGCCCGAATTGACAGGTCTACTCACTCCCTTGTTGTAATTATCAGATTTGAGACGTTGATGAATTAAGTGGCAAAAGACATCTTCTCTTCAAAAATCTTTTTAATCTTTAGCTCTTCCTTAGAGTGGTAATTAAGAGTTGTCTCTTTAGAATATCACTTAGGTAGCATATGCTTTTAAGAGATAGATTTAATGAGGAGTTTTTGTCATCTATTTGGTTCTTATTTTTGGGCTTCAATCTTGCAATCACATAGATTGTTTGAGATTGATTGCAAGGAGGAACCATCTTGGTTTTTCCTTGCTGTGGACTTGATTGAGATCTTAGAGTTTTGATAATTCATCCTTAGCAGCTTGTGATTTTTGCTGATATGTTTGTTGTGGGACTGCAATATTTGGGTACTATTATAAGATGATGACATAAATTGACAATATATGCAGGTGGAATTATCCCGTATATATAAGATCAATAACAGTCATGCATAGTATCTAACACCTCTAATCTTCCATATTTATATTTATATTCAAAGAGAAAAAAATAATAATAATGGAAATATGAAATAATTAAAAATGTTATACTCTTTCTTTTGCATAGCTGCTATTAGGTTTGTGAATTAATTTTTTTGCTAAGAGATACAATTATATTTAATTTAGTTTTATTATATTCGATTGAAATAAGAAATTCATCCCTAATAATAATTAAAGATTTTATTTACTAAACATTTCCTTAGGAAAGAAATTCCACTTTTTGTAATGGACTCTTCGACAAAACAAAAACTTTTCTTTTGTGTTACTGATAATAATGGATAAGAATTGCTACTACTTTTACTGTATTTAGTAATATTTTTTAATTATTTCTTCCCCATAGTCCATAACGTTCGATTACAGTATGGATGAATTTACTAAGAGATTTTAAAGTTTAAAGAGTAACAAAATATAGAAAGAAATCTTTCAATGTTTATTTTTTCATCCAAATAAGTAATTCATATAATATAATGGGAATAAGAAATCTTTTATTACTTATTAGTAGTTGTGCCTATTTTAGTAAATAGGATTTATAATTGTCATCCAGAGCATTATGTTTTCTATTAAAGAATTTAAGTCAAATTAAACTCAGACAATTCAAATAATGCATAAAGTTTTGGAGAAAAGGTTTTTTAAATACTTTTTAAATTCAAATTAGATAAATCAAAAAAATTAAATTTAGATGAAAAATAGGATTTGTGTCATTAAACAACAACTCCTCCTCTGAATGTAGGTTCGCTATTGGTAGGGTTTTGAGAATATCTAGGTGTAATTAGCCTTATCCAATTACTAGTATCATTGCAAGTAAAGAAATTGATTTCAAGATATCCACCCAAAAATAAATTAAAATTTGACAACGTCTTCGACAAGTTGAAACCGTTTTAAAACACTGTTTTAATAAAAAAGAAATAAATTAAAATATCAAATATCATTAGGTAAAAATGCAGTAATTTAACTAATTAGTATTTGAAATATCTAGCATTCTGAATTTTAGCTATTAAACTTTTTAGGTCAAAAGTCTTAATAGGTCAACTTACACTAATTGACAAAATTATATTACCACTATCAAATTTCACCTCTCCTCTTTTCATCCATCTTTTTAAAAGCTCTTTTTAGAAGTTTTTCTTTCGAAAAGAAAAATATATATGTAATTGACAAAGTGAACAATAAAAAACAGTGTGTCTTCCTATGACCCCTTGCCTCACCCCCCAACCTTTTAAATACTGTGGAAAGAAGAGACGACCCATTTCTAATTTTGAAAACCCTTTTTTTTAAGTTGTCGCCGTTATCTACTCTTGACAAATGATTATTTGGTCATTTCTTCTTTACAAGATAGATTTAAAGAGGAGGGACACGACTAGAGAAGGGATTCTTTTTGGGAATTTTGGTTGCGAGAGGAGAAAATGTGACTTCAATTTTAGAAATTTAAGGAAATAAAATTTTATAATCAACTTAATTGTATTTAAGGAAGATTATACAATGACATTTAAGCATTCTTAAAGAATATTCCATTAGCTTTTTAACGGTGCTAGGTTAACGAACTTAAAATTTTGACATACAAAGTTGCACAATTCAAATTAAGAACCCTAAATACCCTAAACCATGATTCAGGTAGATAAAAGCTCGATGAGACATTAGGTCATAGCTTGATGAAAGCTCAACAAAGCGGTTGATAGGACCAATTAAGCAGGCAAGATCAAGTAGCTTGAGCTTGAACAGAAGCCCAATAAGACCTAATTAAGTATACCGAAGCCTTGAAAATAATTCCAATCCACATGGCTTGTTAGGAGAGGAAAGATGTAGTCTAGATCTTCTAAGTATACAAGAATCTGGTAAAGATCTTTGAGTCTAAATAAAACTAGAAAATAATCTATATATAAAATGTATAGAGTCCTAGTTAAAGTCCTTAAGGAGAATTATCCTAAAACTCTATATAAACAAGTTATGACCAAGATCAAAGGCAAGTCAATTAGACTTTAATACGCTATATCGTGCTTACTATTATCTCCTAAAAATTCTCTCTGACTTAAGCATCATGGGTTCTTAATGAAAACCCTCATAATTGAGAGCTGCTTTATAGGTTATCCTTTGACGATGCCACAAGTTCCTCAAGATTCCCAAAGAAGCTCTGAAACTTTACACTATGCTG
The DNA here is from genome assembly GCA_029747015.1 of Carnegiea gigantea. NCBI lineage: Eukaryota > Viridiplantae > Streptophyta > Magnoliopsida > Caryophyllales > Cactaceae > Carnegiea > Carnegiea gigantea. The sequence goes on along the minus strand of JAKOGI010000111.1, from coordinate 563,470 downwards.
AAACATTTGACACCATCTACGGAGACTAGAGTTGAGTAAGATGCCAACCAAGGATAGTGATAACGGAAAGAACACTGCTCACCCTAAAAATCAATATCCCAATAACTAGGGAAAGAAGATTTTGTTGTGGAGGATGCCTTAGACCAAAAGAACACCACTCTCCCCGGAGGACATATGTATCTTAGGTGCACTAATACCCTTAAACAAATAGAGAGTGCTTCCAAGATGGTAGAAGAGTTAATCATGTTAAAGATCAACAAAGTTGTGTCCCCTATGATGGAAAAGTTAGATGATTTCTTGGCCTGTCAAAGAAAGACATAAAGCCACCCGTAAGAGACTATCTATCAAAGATAGGATTAGGACTATACCAACATCCAAAAGGACCTTTCCCTGATGATTTAGAGGAGAGGGATCCAAAGACCAAACCCCCTCAGTACTAGAGGAATAAAGTTGAGGACTTAAAATAGACCTTAAACCACAAAAAAGGCTAAGTAGGAAAGATCGTTGCAGAAGAGGTATGGTCAAGATAGGTTTCATCAAGACGAAAACTATTAAGAAAATTAAAGTAGTATAGTTCAAGTTTTATTAAAGTTGTATAATTTCAATAGCATTCATAGGAAACTACGAAGAAGAATCTCAATCAAGGTGCTTCATTGACGGGTTGCCCTCAGATCAAGACACCCTTTGACATAGAGATTGGGGAGCTTGAATTGCTAGAGAAGACTAAAGCGCTAAACATAGGGCACTTTGATGGGACCAGTGAACATTAAGAGCATATTGATGCTTACTTAACTCAAATTTATCTACAACCATCTCTCTCAGAATTTGTGGTGCACAGATACCTCCCTACTACCGTAGAGGGAGCAGCACAAGCCTGGTTTAATAGGTGGCCCATAAGATAAATCAAATCTTGGGATGATTTTCCACCAGTTTAAAAGCCACTTTATTAGAAATAGAAGGACACGCAAACCAACCACAGAATTAATAAAGCTAGCTCAGAAATACAAGGAGACCTTAGCTGAAAAGATTTTTGTAAAAAGATTTAAAGCCAGATATGGCCTTGGCTTCCTTTACTAATAGGGTTAGTTATAATGGCCTATATGAAAAGTTCATCATAAAATGGTCACCACCCTAGAAAAGGTACATACAATTGGAGGCTATCATGAGAGGGACTAAAACTCCCAACGAGGTGTCTAAGAGGGGAAAAAAAAAGGTCAATCATGCAGAATCAAAAAGAAAAGAAACAATGGGCCTTAAAGATAAAATCTCTCTTTAATGCCTCAAGGAGTCAGATCCTTATGGAGATTAGGGGTTGTGTACAAATGGACAACTCAAAGCCTCTCAAACAACGGCCCAAGAGTAAGAATAAGTGGCGTGCATTTCACTGAGACTATGTGCATGACACAAAATACTGCTTTCGATTAGGATAAAGTGCTTCATAGACTGGCAACAAAGGGAAGCACAAGTACCTCAAGAAAAGGATTCAAAAGAGAAAAAGACACCTAGATAAGAGGAGTTTAGAAGAAGATGACTCTCTAGTTACACCCTTTAAAGGCACCATTCAGGTCATTTTAGGGGCTGTCAAACAGGGAATTGAAGAGTCATCTGAGAACTTTAGGTTAGGTAACTCCAGGAGTAAACCAAGTATGAGGTATCTATAAACTCTGTTCTTAAGATTGCCTTTGAAGGTGCTAGACCTATCTGTCAGCCACATGATGATCTAATCATTATCAAGTTGATAATAGCTAATTATGGGATTAGTAAACTATTAGTAGATACTAAAAGTTCCATGAATGTCATGCTCTATAATTGCTTTGTCAAGCATGGCTTATAGGAGAACGAGATGTCTCCAGCATCATTTCCCATCATGGGTTTTACAGGTCACACCACAAGATCAAACCATCTGCCAAGGTGGGGTCCTAGAAACCAAAGACCCACCAGGTAATGGTGGATTGCATTATCGTGAATGTGCTTTCTACCTACAATATAATTATGTAAAGACTATTTGTAAATTCTCTTAGACCAACACTCTATACCTACAACCTAGAGATGTAATATCTGGCGGATAATGGTTCTATAGGATGGATTATAGGAGATCAACAAAATGCAAGAGGGTGCTACATAGCCACCTTGAAGACCATAATCCCACATTCAGATTATAAAGTGCGAGAGGCCTCAAAGGCCAACAAAAGACCACCCACAAGTAGCTAGAGGTCAATGTGATCCTAGCCTTTGAACTTGATAATAAAGATGGTAAGAAACCTTGGTCAGAGCCTAAGGATCAATTACAAGAGATACTTCAGACCCAGGATTAGTTAAAGACAATAAGGCAAAGCTTGTGGAGTGTAAGAGAAGACACTTTGCCCCTAACAAAAATCAGACAGTGTCAGAAGAGAAGAAGCTATTGGATGTAGGATTCATTAAAGAATGCTACTATCTTGATTGATAGGAGAATGTAGTCATAGCTAAGAAGTCTAATAGCTCATGATGTGTGTAGATTACATTAAAACAAGGCTTGCCCTAATGATTACTCGTCGCTTCCAAATTGATTAATTGGTGGACTCGACCAACGGTCATGCTTACACAACATTTATAGATGCCTGCTTTGGTTATCACCAAATACCTATATGGGAACAAGATTAGGAGCATACAACATTCATTGTAGACCGCAGACTATATTGTAATATGGCCATGCAATGTGGGCTAAAGAATGCCAGTGCTACATATAAGAGGTTAGTCAATAAGCTCTTCAAGGACACATTGGCGAAAACATGGATGTATATATTGATGATATGACTGTCAAGTCCAAGATTTTAGATCAACACTTCTAGATTTGGAAAAACACTTTGTAACACTCTAAGAAGGTCTGATATGAAGTTGAATCCCAAAAAATGTGATTTTGGGGTATCCTTCAGGAAGTTTCTGCGGTTTGATCAATGAAAGAAAGACTGGGCCAAATTCTTAAAAAGTAAAGATGATTCTACATATGTCAAGCCCCAAAACTACAACGGAGGTTCATAAACTTATTGGCTGCATAACAACTCTAGGAAGACTTTTTTTTCTAACTCTGTAAAAAAGTTGATGCAGATTCAATTCCATTTGGCCAAATAGAGGCATGAAATGCTAGTAGGTGAGCCCAATGGAGGTTGAAGATCAAAGAAGAACACACACAGAGAGAGAGAGAGAGAGAGAGAGAGTTCCTAAATAAAGAAGGCTTTCAATAGCAAAGATTCAACATATGAAATAGATAATAAGAAGATAATTCAAGCAATCCTCTAAAGCCTTAGCACCAAGGATTAGATTAAAAGAAAGACTCAAATCACTACCCTCCTCAGAGAGATAAAGAATTTGAGATTTTGAGAAAAATCAAGCTTTAAGCTCTCATATTATTCATCAAATCTAAAGGTAATTGGGTCCACAAATACCCAATGAGAGGGAGCATTAGCTGTACATTAGTAGGACAAGTAGACTAATAGGAGGTTTGTAAAATATCCTAGGAAAATAAATCAAGATACTTAAGATAATTATAATCAATTTGAGCCATATTTTCCAGGATACATCTTCCATCTTCTAGAAAGCCTTGAGTAAGCTTTACTCCTTCAAAGGAGGTGACACCACTTGTCGATGTGTTGCTTATATGTGAAGAATCATCCCATGCTAATTAGTCTTCAAAATTATAGCCATAGCCTCCTCAATGAAGCCTATATTTAGAACTGTGCATTTTCGAGTCCTGGACCGAACATTAGTCAGTATTTAACCCATAACTTCCTCAATACTTGGAATTTGAGGGTGATTCAAGGCTCGTTGGAAAATAGACATATGGGAATTTACATCCATGTATAATTTGCAGAAATTGAAACTCATTTGCTTGGTAAAAATAAATGACGTAGATTATTCTGCCAGAAACTAAAAATGAGCTAATGGAGGTGATTTTGTGAGAACTAAGTGATTATCTCATTCTTTAGGCTACTAATGGCCCAATCACTTTTCCTAACCCTACTTGAACTTTCTAAGGGCCCTAAGTCAATATTAATATAGGGGGACTTAGTCCTTGGCCTAGGGTTAGTAATTAGGCCAACTTGGGTCAAGACCCTTACTAGTGAAGGTAGGCCAAAGTTCGAAACTTGCTCCACATCAAACCCACCCCCTTGAAGAGGATTTTCCCTCAAATCCTTGGGGTTGAAATCCCATGACATCAATCTTGCATACCCTTTACCCCCAAAGTACTATGTATTCCTCTCTTCTTGAATGTGCAGTAGTTGTTGAAGATCTTCGAGAGAACATCAAAGCACTGAGTAGCCCTCCTAGGCCTCATGAGCTCCTTGAAGATCTCAACATACTCATCACAAGATAACTCAAACTCGTCATACTCAAGAGAGGTGTCACTTATTGCTTTATCACCCTTATAAGAGCTCTTTCCCAACACTAGTTTAATGGATAATGGGGCCTTGGGAATGATTTTTTTCGAGATTTCATCCTCAATTCTCAAATTAGGAAAATGGGGAGGATAAAAGTGAGATTGAGGAACAAGAGGTAGTATAACCTCGAAGTTGTAATTTGATTCAACTTCCTTCTCTTCAAGATCCAAAAGGATCTCATTTTATTTCTTGGCCTCTTTTTGAATCTTGGTAGGCTCTTTCTTTTCTCAAACTTGAACCTCCTTAGTTTCTCTAAGAGAGTAGAATCTATTTGAATAGGAGCTTTAAGGGAGCTCTCATCCATGGCCAAGCTTTCTCTTCCTTCATCAAAACACAAAATAGGTTTACTTTCATCTTGCACCAAAATAGGCTTTTCCTTATGAGCCAATATCTTCTCATGGAGAACAATTGGTTTTTCTTTCAAGAATTCTTCTTTAATTAGTTGATATGGATAGAATCTTACATCCATGTGTGACTTAAGCTTGTTCTAAGTCTTGATTTTGGGCTTACCTTGAAAAGCTCTCACCCTTCTAAGGCACTTAAGCCAATAGTAGGTATAACCTTGGAGTTTTTGAGTAGCTATCAAGAAACTTTTTTCATTGCAACACCCTTTAGCCTCAAAATAATCTTCAAGTGTTTGAACACATCTCAAATAGATGGTAGGATCCAAATTATTACTATCAAAGCAAGGAGACTCTTTCGTGGCCTTTTCTATCTGTGCCATTTGCTTGCTAAACTCTTTTATTTGAGCTTGAAGCCCAACAATGGCCTTATATATCTCATTGGCCATGGTTGCAAGATGTTTGAAGGCAAGAAGAAGGGAAAAGAAACAGACACAGGGGAAAACACGACGTGCTATGATAAGCACGGTAAGAAATCTTAGGAAAAGGGGAGGCACATTTGTGCCATCTGGCACGAGGTCCCTGTGTTGATTTTTTGACTGTGGGATTTTTGAGCAAACAATGTGACAGGTCGTGCTGTAGGACATGGGGTGGCCGTGCCACAGTGTTGTTTGGGAAAATTTTTGACGGTCTTCTATGGAGGCCTTTTACGGAGTTTGAGGATATGTTTAGTTTGGGAATTGTGTTTGGGCTACAATTAGGGTTCTTGGTGGACTAGATAGGAGAGAGAGAGCAAGTAAAGGTAAAACACAGTAACAAAGAAGGAAACTTTAAGCGATTCCAACACATAGAGTGATTGATGCTCACCACGAGATAAGATCATTCTGCTCTAATACCAAATGATGCGGATTGAATTCCATTTAACCAAATGAAGGCATGAGATGCCTATAGGTAAGCCCAATGGAGGTTGAAGATTAAAGAAGAACAGAGAGAGAGAGAGAGAGAGAGAGAGAGAGAGAGAGAGAGTTCTCAAATAAAGAAGGCTTGTAATAACAAAGATTCAGCACTTAAAATAAATAGCAAACAGGTAATTCATCCCACCCTCTAACCCTCTAAAGCCGTAGCAACCAAGGATTAGATTAAAGAATACTCAAATCACCACCCTCCTAAGAGAGATAAAAAATTTGAGATTTTAAGGAAAACCACGCTTCAAGCTCTCACCTCATTCATCAAATCTAATCTTTTATGGAGGTAATTGGGTCCATACATACCCAATTATAGGAGGAATTAGCTGTGGATTAGTGGAACAAGTGGACTAATAGGAGGTTACAAAATATCCTAGAAAAATAAATGAAGATGCTTAAGATAATTACAATCACTATAAGCTATATTTTCAAGGATTCATCTTCCATCTTCTGGAGAGCCTTGAGTAGGCTCTACTCCTTTAAATAAGGTGACACCACTTGTTAATGCTTTCCTTGTGTGTGAAGAATCATCCCATGTTGATTAATCTCCACAATTATAGCCATAACCTCCTTAACTAAGCCTATAATCAGAACCGTGCATTTTTTAGTCCTGGACCGACCTTTACTCGGTGTTTAACCTATAACTTCCTTAATACTTAGGATTTGGGGGTGATTCAAGACTCGTTGGAAAATAGACATGTAGGGCTTTCCATGCATTATAATTTGTGGAAATTGAAGCTCGTTTTCCTAGTAAAAAAGGAGTTAGAAATGGCATAAGTTATTCTATCTAGAAACTAAAAATGAGCTAATGAAGGTGATTTTTGGGAGAACTAAGTGATTAACTCCTTCTTTGGGGCTACTAATGGCCCAACCACCTTTCCGAGCCCTTCGTAGACCTTCTTAAGGGTCCAAAGTCAATATTGACTTAGGGGGACCTCGACCTAGGGTCAGTATTAGGCCAACTTGGGTCGAGATCCTTACTAGTAAAGGTATACCCAAGTTCGGAACTTGCTCCGCATCATAAGTCCCTCATTCATCAAGTGTCCAAGGCCAATCAAAGGCTTTAGATGGACTAAAGAAGCAAGGGAGGCTTTTAAGTAACTTAAATAGTATATGTCTGAGATACGTTTCCTATCATGTCCTAACCTTGAAGACGATCTTTGTATTATTCAATCAACATTAGAAGTGGCTGTAAGTGTAGCCTTAACAAGGAAGAAAACAAGAAATATTTTCTTTGTCAATTATATCCTGACAGGTCTGGAACTCAGTGATCCATATATAGAAAAGTTTTTTGTAGCCCTAATCATAGTTACTAGAAAGTTGAGACCTTACCTTGAGACACACCTAGTTAAGATCTTAACAGATCAACCATTGAAAAATGATGCAAATATGAATATTTAGGGATGATGTCACTTTGAGTAATGGACCTATCAATACTTAACATAGAATATAGATCTAGGATGGCAATCAAAGTACAAGCCCTATCAGACTTCCTGGCAGAGTATAGATTCAAGGATAAAGGCTTGGAGCCAGAACCACAGTGCTGGACAGTCTACACAGATGGGTCTTTCGTAAAGAATTGTCGAGGAGTTGGATTAATCCTAGTCTCTCTAGTAGGGGAGAAATTTAAACATACCCTCCAAGATTTACATTTACGGTACTAACAATGAGGCAGAATATAAAGCAATCATAGCAGGCTTAGAGATATGTAGGTTCCTAGAGCCAAACAACATTAGGGTTCTCATTGAATCACAATTGGTGGTCAGCTAAATTAAAGGAGAGTTTAAAGTTAAAGGAAAACAGATGGTTAAATTCTTAGCTAAAGTTAAAGAGTCCATTAAAGACATCCTATACTCAAAGATAGCCTATATAGCAAGATCAAGAAACTACCAAGCAAATACATTAAGTAAGCTGACAAGCTTAGCATTAACTAACTCAACAAGATCAGTGTTTTAGGAAGTAATGCGACACAGAAGCAAAGACCCCAAAGAGATATGTATGATAGATATGGATGACTCTTGGAAGGCACCAATCATAAATTATTTAAAGAATGAAAAGCTTCTAGATTAATTAAAGTAAGCTAGAAAACTTAGAAGAAAGGCAGCATGGTATTGCCTATTTTAAGGGGAACTGTACAAAAGAAGATATGCAAGCCCCTTATTAAAGTGAATGACCAAGGATAGAACACATTGTAGCATTGAAGAAATCCATGAAGGAGATATTGGATTGCACATAGTGGATAAAGTGCTAGCAAGGAAAGTGCTAAGAATAGGATTCTATTGGCCTACACTACTTAAAGATCCACTATACTATGTCAAAGAATGTGATAAGTGCCAATTCTACTCCCAAAAATGCGTATACCGGCCACTAATCTCAATGCAATTATAAAGCCTATCCCTTTTACTAGGTGTGGAATGATATCTTATGCCCATTTCGTCAACCACAAGACGAACAAAGTGCCTGCTACTAGCAGTGGACTATGTTATAAAGTGGGTAGAAGTTGAGCCAGTGAAAACTACCACAGTAAAAAGTCATAGGCTTTCTATGGAAAGATGTGATCGTAATATATGGACTTCCTAGATCCATCACATGGAAGGCAATTATCAAAAGGACAAAGGAATACTATGAACACTTAGGAATTTCCCTTTATGACTTTTTAGTTGCTAGAGCCTAAGCTAATGGGCAGGCAAAAGCCCCTAACAAGCAGCTAATACACGCCTCGAGAAAGTGAATTGAGGATGCCAAATGGACTTAGGTAGAAGAACTATCTAGGATTCTATGGTGTTTAAGGATAATTCTCAAGACTTCTAGTGGCCACATACCTTTTATGATTACCTATGGCGCAGAAGCCTTAATACTTAGCTTGTAGAAGTTGACGACACTACTATAAGGGTACAAGAGTATAAGGTCGCCATAAAATGAAAAGGCATAAGATTTACTACAAAAAATAAGGGAAGAAGCTACAATGAGAATGGTGTTATACAAGGCTAAAATCACCAGAGCATCCAATGGAAGGTGAACTATAAACTTCTGAAGTCTGGTAACCTTGTCCTTAGAAGCATAGAAGTAATTGGCTGGAAAACACCTAAGGAGGTACGCTGAGGGGCAAAGGGGATCCAAGCACTTAGCTTGTGGACAATCCTAGACACTACGATAGATAGATTTCCACTATAAAATGTTTCAATTTCCATGAAACCAGGCTGGAAACTTTGTATCTTCTTGGAATTAACTCTTGTAGAATCAATAAGGCAACGTTCACATTTTGTTATGTTTAACTTTGTATTATGAATCATCTAATGTAAGTGTTAATAAGGTGATTGCATAGAAGAATAGAAAGAGTTCCTAAGAGAAGTCGTTAGATTCAGTCAAACTTGAATTAACATTTATGAGAGGCAAAATTCTAGAGATCAGCTTAAGAAGTTCAACCAAGGAATTGATAATAGAAATTCCATATGGTTGGATCAAGACTTAAGAAGAATCAAAATTCTACTAGGGAAGGCACAAAAAACTTACATTTGTACAACTTTATAAATGAACAAACATCATAATACAAGTCTTCGATACAAAAATTACAAGGCTACTCGATTAGTTTTTCTCCTTTTATCATTAGAGAGATGGAAAAGATGATTTGTTTTAATGCTCTTACCTAACTAAGAGACTCCTTTTAAAAAAGTAAGAGAGGTTAACAAAGCAGAAAAGGGCAAAAACCCTAATTGTTCACTGAGATTGACTTCATAATTCTAACCCTTTTCCATAAAAGGCTAGAAAACTAATGTCAAGTGGTAATAAAGGGCACAAAAGCTAAATTAAGCAAAAGAAAACTAGACATAGCATTAAGTGTGCGTTTTTCACTCTAAATTCACAGAAAATACTCATATACGAAGTACATTTATAAAAAGGCAAATATCTGACTTTATAATTGTGAGCATTGGATTATTGCTTAAATTCCATGTTACAAAAGTTAAAAAGATCTATATTACATATAGTGCAAAATTTAAGTGCATAAGGATGAGAAGATAAAAAGAAAGAGAAGAAAAAGAAGAAGACCAAGACACTTAGTGGCCAAAGAGTTTCTGATATTCAGACTCTTTTAGGGCCCTGGGAGGGAATCAACTTAGTAGGGCATGCCTGTACTCCTATGAATGAAGATCTGCTAGGTCTGGCGCCAATTCTAGTTCGAGCAACCTCCATCGTCTTTCTTCTCTTCTCGTTCTCTTTGAAGTCGGGCTACGATCCTCTCCACCATCCTCATCTCTTGTTCCTCTTCTTTTCTACTCTTTTTCTCTATCTCTAATTAGAGCCTATTGATTCTCTCTTTAGCCCATTCTAATCTATCCACCATCGAGCACATAATCCTTTAGGTCTAAAAAGGGATAAGGTGGAGAAGGAGGATGAGTGAACGCCTTCATCCAATAGATAGCCTAATTAGAGGCGTACATCAGAAATAGGGTGGGAGTCTTCATCCTCATGATCTTTACTAGTAGCAGGTCCGCTGGTTCCTTCTTTGAATGGCTGGTGAAGACAAAATTCCTAATCAACTTCCATCCTGCCATTCATAGGTATCATTGTGGTTCCTAGATCATTTTGAGCGGGAACAACCCTTAGAGATATAGATCTAGCGGGAGATACAGGGGCAAGTGAATAGAAGCGATGAGAAAGAGAAGGATATCTAGGAGGAAGGGGTAGAACATTGACCGAACCCCCAAAGATTCTGGGGGGACCTAGCACATGCAAGCGTAATGTGTCCCAATGAGACCCCTAATCCTTTCTTCAGCAATGATCATGAGACACATGTAAGATGCGCCACAATGCCATCAAAAAATTCTCCTTCAAAAGGGCAAGCAGCTAGAGGAAGATATCAGCCATTATTTACATATGAAGCCCTAAAGTAGGACCAGTCACCCATGATGCTGGCTCTTAAGTGGTTATAAACATTGTCCTCTTTAGCAAAGCTAAAGATTGCTGAGACCATTGATCCAAACGAGATGCCTCGCATTTCCTCTTCTCCCCTTTTCTCTTAAATCTCCTCCATGTTATCCCAAACAACGGAATTGATTAACATCCTTCTATAAGGGTTTGAAGTGATTGAAAGCATGAACTGGCAAGTCCAGGCGGACCTCTAGTCCTAGTTGTTATGAGTCATTGATCTATAGAAATGGTACAAGGAGAAGATAGAGAGATCGAAAAGGCTTTAAAAGCTTAAGGGAAGTTTGAAAAGTAGAACTAACAAAGACTTATTTGAGAAGCTTAGAAAGGATTAAGAGATTTCTTGAAGAAATTGAACCCCGAAAGGCTAAATTCATAGTTGAGATTAGGGCAACAAGCTTCATTAAACTAAACCAACCATGATTACTAGCATGGAGAAACAGAGAAGAGGCAAAAAGAACTCAAGTAAGGTAGGTTTTAGTCGCATTGAGTAATTATTGCAATAATTTCTTGGAAAATAGACAAGTAAATTAGCTAAAAGTTTGGAATTACAAAGTAAGACATTTGAAATCCGGTTAAAGGAAAATTTCCTAAAAAACTAGATAAAATTTCATCGGAAGAATCTTAGCTAAGCCTACAAATTAAGACATGATTGGATCAAAATTCAACATCCCTTAAGGGGAAAATGATAGGGATAGATAAAAGCTCCAAGAGGCATTAGGTCATAGCCATGAAAACCTAAGAAAGAGATTGACCAGTTAATGAATTATCATTATTAAATAGTTTGGTGCTAAACATAAGCTCAATAAAGCCTAAGTCCATTAAAGGCTTGAAAATCATTCCAATGAACATGGCTTATTATGAAAGAAAAGATCTAGCGAAGAACTCCTACATTTGAAAGAAACCAATAAAAATCTTTGAATCTAAATAAAATCATGAAATAATCTATATCTAGAAAGATATAGACTCCTAGTTAAGTCCCTTGACAGAACCGTTCTAAAACCCTACATAAAAAAGGCCATGGCCAAGATTAATTGTAGTTCAACTAGACTTTAACAATTGACATTGTGCATACTATTCTCTCCTAGAAATTCTCACTAATTTGAGCGTTGGAGGCTTTTAAAGAGGACAAACCCCTCTTTGAGAGTTGTTTTGATTGCATATCCTTAGATAGTAGTACAAGTTCCTCAAGGTTCCCGAAGAAGCTCAATGGCTCTGTAATGTGTTGAATAAATTAAATTACTTGCTAAAATCTACAGAAGGCAAGTGCAATGTGTAACAATAACAGTAACAATGTTACTGATAGTAACAATAATGAAATAAATATAAAAATAATAAAAAATGTACGAACAAAAGTTATTTAAGTAATACCTAATATACAAGTCTAGATAAGAAAGAATATTGTGAGAATTGAAAGCTTAGATTAACAAATATTTGTATGGTACCCAATTTTTTTTTTCGAGTATGAAAAACTCGAATGATTGAGACAAATAAAAATTTTACAAGTTCATAGTATCAACAACAATTATGGTGAAACCATTCCACACAAGAGATGATGTAAGACGCACTCTTTTATGAAGTCTTTTAATGTTTATGGCATGACTAACAATCTTATAACCATTTATAGTTATTTTTTACTTAAAGTGACTAATAATCCCTCCCCCCCCAAAAAAAAAGAGTCAGCCCCTACTAAGTTAGTTAGCTGGTGGTTACCATGTCAAAGGAAAATTTCATGATTTCAAACATCTCAATCACCATCGATTCCAACCATCTCAATCACCTTCTCTTTCTTTCTTTTCTTCTTCTCGCATAAAGGTACTAAAACAAAGTGTCGCTCTATTTACCTCTACTTTGTCTATTCCCTAGCCTTCCCATCATCTCCTTTTACTAGTTTAAGCCATCAAGCATCAATCGTAAAGTTGGCAAGTTCAAGGATCGGAGCGCGTCTAAAGCAAAATTTTGTGTATTTCGATTTTCTCGAAACGCACTCCCAAAGCCCAAGGTGTCTAATGCCTTTTCCATCTCCGTCTTGTAATCCAACCTCATGTCTCCATGTTGAATTCTGAAATACGAGCTTATATTTGATTAAAAAAGTGGTGATTTATATATATTCATGTGTGTTAGGCTTGTGTTTGAATTGTAAATTTGTTTTTTTTCCCCAATTATTTAGATGGACATGACTCTTACAAATAAATAGGAAATCAATCATGGTGGGTTTCAAGGCCAAAACTATTTTTGCAGGGAAGGATGCAACGCTCGAACCTTTCAATTATTCGTTTACGACTTATATTGCATGTTAATGTTGCACATTTTATTTTGGATCTAGTCAAAGCTTTTTAGAACTATGTTATTGCCACAATAACAACTTTATTGATTTTCATCCTTAAAGCGATAGATAAGGGGTCTCTATATCCTATTTTATATAAAGAATCTTATCTAATGAAATTTTGTATGTAATACAAGAATTTGTCCAATATCAGCTTTCTAAGCAAAATTATGGTTAATTGCCTAATTAAATTCAAACTTCCCCTAGATACCAAAATCATATTATTGCCTTTTTTTTCCTTTTGAGACAGAAACTGCCTAAATAACAGTTGCCCATACGAAGATCACAATTCAGCTTCGCATCTAGAGGTGACAATGGTACGGGTCGAAGCTGGGGAGAGTCCTAACATCTTGTGCATGCAGTCTACTCCTTTTTCCCATCCCTGCTGCTTTCTCAGTTTTTGGGAGATCAACTTCGTCCTGAAACCAATGGCTCCCTTGTTGGAGTAATGGCACCCCAAAAGGGTGTTCACTTACTCTCTCCTTCTCCCTTGTTGTCCCACATGGAACTTTTGGGAGTGAATTGAAGAGTTTATATATCTCACTCTTCTTGTGCTTGTTGAATAACTAGAAGTAATGTTTTAAGGGGGTTAAGGGGATTTGGGCTGCCATACGCGTGCGCGCCGCAGCCGCCGCCGCCGCCGCTGCCGCCCGTCCGGCCCGGATGCGGCGCGGGCTGCGGGCCTTACTGACTAAATTTTTGGAGGAATTCTCATTGAACTATTTGCGTACGAGCTATCGTAATCCTAACGGCTAGTTGACTGAGCTTTCCTCCATCTCTGCCTCAATCAGCATGATCCTCTCCCTCATTACTGCTTCAGTTATATGATTCTCTCCCTTTCTTGCTTTTCCGCCCCCTTTTTCCTCCCCTAATAATGGCTATTCAAGAGCTCCTTTGCTTGATCAGACATCAATATAAAGGGTTCTTCTGCAGCTCTAAGAATACACAGAAATCTAATTCTCTCTTCTCCTCTCTACTTCCCGGGCATACAAGTTGTTATACTTCAAATTTCTCCCTCGAGTGCACGAGTGCGAAGCCTGCTATATTAAACCTTGGGGAGCTTCTTCGCCATAACGATTTGTACCTAAGTTGGGCGAATTAAACTTTCAGGTCAATGGTTCATACCACGACACAGTTTGTCTCCTTGTTCTTCCGGCAGCTATTACTATTCGTTTTTCCAACATCCCTAACCCCTTGGCAAGTCCCTGATCCCTAGGCATATATAAACGTCAAACTAACTTCAAGCTAGACCAACTTTGGATCAAAATGCTCAACGAAAACCCGTAGACATCAAAAATTCCATCCAATTTACATGCAGTCCATTGCAAAATTAAACAACTTTCAATCGATCTACACAATCCTTGCTTTGCTCCCCATTTATGGAGGCTTTCCCCGCATCGAATTGGGATCCAGGCACGTGCCAATATGTCCTGCCCTGTTGCCATCTCTATTTATGCCTTAGCCCATTCCCATGTTGACCACAAAAACAAGCCCCATAATATGCCGAATCATGACTTTGGTGGCTCTTTTTGATACTCACACCCATACATTAAACTATCCATAAATTATTATTCTTAAAAATTTTTGACATACTTAATTGCATAGTTCTTAGCACCACATTAGATAGAATGCATGAATATCAAATTGCCCATGCGCAAAATTGGGTAAAAAAAATGTCAAAATAAAAATTAAAAAAAAATTTATGGGTAGGTTCATCTATGGGCATGAATAGAAACTTGAGGCACCGAAATGAAAAAAGTATACGCTATTCAATATTTACGGCGATTGTTAATAAGGCAATTCCTAAAAAGCAAAAAGGTGATAATTGAATTTTGGGGTTTAGGTGGAACGTTTAAATTTAATTAGGTAATCAACTTTATTTTATTTAAAAATTTAATATTGGATGAATTCTTGTCTTACGTGTACATTTTAATTAAATGACATTGTTTAACAAAACTGTTAAACAAGTAAAATTATAAGGTTGCCCTCTAAGGCAGGCACTGAGCTAAAATTATAAGAATGAGAGTCTTGTCATTTTATTTTATCTATTTATTCTTCACTGTTTTTTTCCTTTTCTTTTTGTGGCTTTTTTTCTCCTTTGCTTACAATTCTATTCATTGTCCTTTTTTTTTTTTTTTGGGTCCTGTGCTCATTTATTTTGCTTATCAATGTCAGTTCGTTCAATTTTACATTGATTCTTATTTTCTTTTTTTTTTTTTTGGTTATTAAGCACAGGGTGAAAGACAATATGTATATCATACTCCTGGGAGCATATACTTCCACGAGCTACATCATCAAATATATATTAAAAAATTAATATATAATAAATACATGCGTGAAAAATATATATACGTGGACAATGAGAGTATGTGCTTTCGGGAGCACATAAGAAATTGCCGGGTGAAAGATGGGGTGGGACCAGTGGGTGGAAAGGAAACCATGACGTGCCTTAACTTCTTACGTAGATGTTACTTTTTGATTGTGCAGTGCTAAAAATTAGGTTAAATTGATTAGATTTTTAATATATCGCCTATTCGATTTAGTTCACGGCCCTCTTTTAATATAAACTCTGACTTTGGCCCTATCTGCTTACAACTTTAACTTTTGTTAACTTTATATATAGTCATTGAATTTTTTATATTTGGATCCTTGTATTTATTTTTTATTAAATGTATGCAGGAACTATGATGCATCAATTGCATGCATTTATACGTCAAATCTATCTTCCATATTTTATGGCATGTTCGCTAAAATTAACTGTTTAGGTAGTAGACAACGGTTTAGATAGCAGATAACGTTCCTAATTTTGCTATTAGCAGATAACTGTTTAGATGAGCGATTGAAGCAAATGTATTTAGTAGATCTAGCTATTGGGTTAGCTGATTAATATAAAATGATATAAAAGGATGTAAATAATTTTCAAATGTAAAGTTTCGAAATAGTATCTTTGGCCAAAATATATGAAATACTACTTTTGACTAACGCTAAACGCTATTTGAAATGCTAGTACTAACACTAGGTTGCCGACCACTAAAATTGACTTCTTAGTGTATTGAGTTAGTCAAAATGCTATTGACGAGCACAACCTATATGATTCATATATCTATCTCATTGAATCGATTATGAGATGCCATGCTTTATGTTGATTAATATTATCTTTTTTTGCGCAAAAAAGGTTGAAATAGGCGGATTTAAATGAAGACCGTTGGTTATAACTCCCACAGACTTTACCTGTTAAGCTGATTGACATCTATTGTTGATTAATTTTGTTTGAATATGAACCAAAACATAAATTCAAGCATAATCAAACTATTTTTTTAATTGTTTATCTAATATTTTGTTCCATTTTGCTCGTCTTTCTTATTTTTTTAAGCCTTTAGTATTAATATTTTAAAATTAGATCTAGTTATAAATTGCCTAAATTTAGTTTCTAAATTTGTGAACCAAACCTTACATTTCTCTTCCCCTTATTTAAGGAGCAAACTTTACCAACTCAGTGCTCATCCATGCAAACAGCCAAAGTGTTCATCCATGAGTAAGCACAATGCTGATATACACACTAAATGAATGCTTATATTAAACACAAACGATGTGTATCTATGTTATCAGATAAGTACTCATCGATGTACATATGTAAACTACGACATGCATTTTTGTACCAAATAATGCTCATCTGAGCAACAAATAAATGCTTCACTCATGCATACAAACAACCAAAATGCTTATCTACAATTAATGGCACTCTTATGCACACACTTACTGAATGCTTATCTTCAACACAAACAATGCTTATCTGGATTACCAAATAAACTCTCCATGACATAGATGTATAAAAATATAACATGCACATATATACCACATAAATATTTTTCTAAACAGCAAATAAATATTTGTCGATTTGTGAACTCAACGTATGACCACTTAGAATTTATTTCAATGGCAAGTCAAAAATATTCCAGCCAAAGTGCTCATCTATAAATGGCCAGAATGCTTATATGAAAACATTCAAAAAGTTCATCGACACCCCAAAAAAATGTTTAACCCAGAGAGGAATGGTTGTTCAGCCAGATAAGCACTATTTGATATTCAAATAGGTATTTAATTTGTATTTAAATAAGTAGTTTTTTTAGTGCAAAGGCAGGCATATACTTGATATGATTGAAAAATTATATGACTAGACTATAAGAGAGGTCTAATATGAAATAAGTAGATCTAATAAAAGAATTTGTATACTAAGGGTCTTCCATAAGAAGTTGTTGTTTTACTATTCCTTTAACCATCTCCTTTTTAAAACAAATCATACTGATATTATTCCAGATCAATTAGTATTTATTTGTTTGATATTTTGATAAGTATTTTTTAGTGTCAACGTACGCATTATATATAGTTGGTGTGTAGAGGTTGATGAACATTCATTTGGTATATTCATGAGTATCTTTGTTGTTCATTTGTAAGTTTTTTTTTTTTTGGGGGGGGGGGAGCTAGAAGGAAACAGTAACAGCGATGAATTGTGTTTTGGCATAGACTTGAACACAGGGTCCCTATTATGTGAATGGCATACGCGGCACATCAAACACGTTCAGTGCTAGATGTGCTCTAGGTTGATCGATTTGTCTGGCTAGTGAAAAAAAGGGTTAAATTGAAGTACAATTGAACTATAGCATCTCGCATATGCTTGTAAGAAATGCCCATAACACTACAAGAATCTGGTCCAATTGAGACCGGAATTTAGAGAATGAAATCAAAATCGGTCTCCGATTAAGTTTGGAGACTGAAGTCAGAGACCGAAAAGTCTGGTATCAAGTTACATTCAATTTGGAGACCGAAATTTACTATGCGGTCTCTACTTGAGACCAACATAAATTTCGGTCTCAGATATTGGAGACCGAAACATTACGCGGTCTCAACTAGAGACCAACAAAATCTTCGGTCTCAGATTTTGGAGACCAACACAAATTTCGGTCTCAAATTTGAATTCAGTAGAGACCAAATTGGTTTCCGGTCTCAGATTCGGAGACCAAAATCCAGAACCGGTTTCGATTAGAGACCAAGAGGATTTCGGTCTCCAAGGGGAGTTCAATATTCGAGAAGGGTCTGGGCATTTCAGAGACCGAAAACTTTATTGGTCTCAAAGTAAAATTGGAGACCAAATGTTTCGGTTTCAAAATGCAATTAATTCAGAGACCGAAGTGTGGATTCGGTCTCCATTTGAGACCAATTACATATTCGGTCTCCAACCACAAAAAGTATTTGTAATTTTCAGCTTCAAATTTTGAGACCAAGTAAAATATTATGGTCTCCACTAGAGACCAATGGAACGTTTGTTCTCAACTACTGCAGACCCAATATAATTTTCGTCTCTGTATTTGAGACCAAAATCCAGAATTGGTCTCCATTAGAGACAAAAATAATTTTTGGACTCCGATTTAGAGACCGCTTGTGTATTTCGGTCTCCAATTGAGACCAAAATAGCTCGGTCTCTAGCTTTGGGAGA
>JAKOGI010000111.1:342500-540000 GCA_029747015.1 Carnegiea gigantea | reverse complement strand
TCGAGATTTGTGTTCGTCGAAGTTGCATGTTGATGACGTAGTCCGTTTGGAAAATAACATTGTAGAAATTTTGTGCAAGTTGGAACAAGTTTTTCCCCCTACTTTCTTCAACGTAATGGAGCATCTACCTGTCCACTTACCTACAGAACTTAAACTTGGTGGGCCGGTTCAATATCGATAGATGTATGACAATGAAAGGTACGACATAGTTCACAGAAATCGTGTCATCAAAATGTAGGTACAGAGATGACATTTTGGTAGATTGGGTTACAGGTTTCTTCATCACTTGAAGAGGAAAGTAGGCAATAAAGCACGTGTTGAGCCTTCAATTTGCTATGCATACTTAATGGATGAGATAACGAACTTCATTACAAACTACTTTGATGACAATGTTGATGTTAGGGCACAAGATTTACCGAGAAATATGATGAACATTGAGAAAGACAAATCTGATGCCAATCTCCCAGACATTTTCTCCCGTAACGTTGGATATGCCCCGAATGAGGGGAGTGTGCGGTTCTTGGATCATTTGGATCATCGATTGGCACACGCATATGTCTTATCCAATTGTGGGTTGTTAGGAGAATATGAATGGTAAGTTTATGTATTACATATGGATGGAAACCGTACATACATTAATCAGGACTATATGATTTTGTCCATACATTATGTAGGATGTTCGAGCTGGAGATGATCCATCACAACCCTCGTGTTCGGGTCGAGAATGTGTAGGGAAATTATGAAGAAAGATTTTCGGAATGGTTCAAAGCGAATGTACGTATTGCCACAATGTGTTTAGCTTACATTGCAGACGTATTTGTATTATTTTACGATACTGACAACATCTTTCACCAATTGTGGTTATGACGGCCATGTAGATGTTGCAATCCAACGTCGACAACGACATCCTAAAAGCACTTGCATATGGCCCTAAAAGGCATGTTCGTCATTGGGATCATTACTATGTCAATGGCTTCAACTTCCACACATATGAATATGGGAAAAACAAGTCCACAATGAATTACGGCACATGCGTGAAAGGAACAGACGGAAGGGAATATTATGGCATTCTCCAAGATGTAATCGAGTTGCACTATGTGGGGGATATTCGTTCGTATAAGACGATATTGTTTAAGTGTGATTGGTATGACTGCATTAACGGTGTTGTTGTCCATGATACGTACAAATTGGTTGATGTCAATCACACGAAGAGATATCCCAAGTATGATCCATTTGTCTTTGCAAGTCAGGTCACCCAAGTTTGCTTTATGCCTTACCTTACGAAGGACAACACTAAAAAGGATTGGTGGGCAGTGTTAAGAATGAAAGCGAGGTCAATAGTAGATGCCCCCGAAGAGGATACACCATTCCAAATAGACGAAAACGACAACACGCCTAATCTGCTAGATGTTGATGTGGACGAAGATGTTCCCATCGTAGAAGAAGAGGAGAATGATACTGATGACAATGTCGACGAGGAGGTTGAAGCCATCGACGATGTCTCCGAAGATGCATCGCACGACGGGTTACTGGATGAAGATGATGATAATGTCGATGACGATGATGGTGACGACTTCACCGAATCAATGTTTATGTAGTGCAAGTCGATGACTAGTTTACACGCAGTTTGCGTCTTCATGACATGGACCTTGTGTTACGTACATCAAATGTATGCGAACTGTACAGGCATCTTCTGCTACTGTATGTTATGTTATGTATGTAACATGCATTCATACCGGAATGCGTATTGGATGTTCCCGTATTGTATTCATGCACTTCGTCAGCTTAATAGCACAGTATCTTACATTGCTAAGTGTACACTATTCAGTGTGGTTTGTTATACATTTTTCAAATTTAAATGCATGCACTTCTCTAATTGATTTTCATGACACGGTGCAGGAGTAGGTAAGCATGGATGCGTCGAGCAGAGCCATTGCCCCGCACGACTCCTAGGAGACGCAACCTCCAGAGTTTCCGTTGGAGGGCGCTAGCACCACATTCACAAGGATTTGACTTGTGCCTAACACCGACATGTGGTAAGCGTTAGTAACTTTCACAACTCAGAAGCCCGAGCCGTACTACGTTTTCATTTAATTTGTGGGCAATGCTCTATCGCAGGTTTGGTGATCGAGATATCGCACGAGCCATCTCCGAGACCATTCGCACCTACTACCAGGACGCTTTCACGTGTTGGAGGGATGCCCCTGCGGATCACAAGCGGTTTTGGTGGAATTGTTTTAAGGTAAAGGTTTTACAATATATGTAAACTGAGTTTGTTTTCCCCTATTTTTCGAATGTCAACCCCAATACTCCGGATGTGTGATCCGTTGAGATGTGTACTTGGTTTACTCCGGGCGTGTGGCCCGTTGAGCGTGGGAATGTGTGTTGTTTATCTATTTATTGCAGGGAGGTAATGTTTGGCTTTTAGCCAGGGTAATGGTCAATTTTAAGGCGAAACTCTGTCCGTTTCTTTTGAGGGATATATATATATATATATATATATATATATATATATATATATATATATATATATATATATATATATATATATATATATATATATATATATATATATATATATATATATATATATACACACACACGTATGTACACACGTGTATAGACATACATATACCCGCATATACACATACATGTACACGTATATACACATACATATACACGTATACATATATATGAATATGCATATTTATGTTTATACACATATGAATAAATGTAAACTGAGTTTGTTTTCCCCTTTTTCTGGAATGTAAACCCCAATTCTCCGAACGTGTGATCCATTGAGATGTGTAATTGGCGTACTCCGGGCGTGTGGCCCGTTGAGCGTGGGAATGTGTATTGTATTTATATTTATTGTAGGGAGGTAATGTATGGCTTTTAGCCAGAGTAATGGTCAATTTTAAGGTGAAACTCTGTCCGTTTTTTTCGAGGGATATATATGGGTATATATATGTGTGTGTGTGTATATATATATATATATACACGTATATACACACGTGTATACACATACATATACTCGCATATACACATACATATACACGTATGCATATATACGAACATGAATATTTATGTTCATACATATATGAATAAATGTATACTGAGTATGTTTTCCCCCTTTTTTTGGAATGTAAACTGCAATTCTCCGGATGTGTGATCCGTTGAGATGTGTAATTGGCGTACTCCGGCCGTGTGGCCCATTGAGCGTTGGAATGTGTGCTGTATTTATATTTATTACAGGGAGGTAATGTATGGCTTTAAGCCTGGGTTATGGTCAATTTTGAGGCGGAACTCGGTCCGTTTCTTTCGAGGGACATATATATATATATATATATATATATACATATATATATATATATATATATACATATATATATATATATATATATATATATATATATATATATATATATATATAATATATATATATACATATATATACATATATATATATATATATATATATATATATATATATATATATATATATATATATATTATACATACATATATATATTATATATATATATATATATATATATATATATATGTATGGTAATGATTGTTTTGTACATTTATGAGGTGAGAATCATTTCGTTAGTCATTTACTCGTAACTGTAATTACCAACCTGCACAGTACATTAAATATGTATGTGTGTAAAACAATCTTATGAATTGCATGTGCAGGAACGATTCACATGGGATCCGAAGCATGAGGACTTAGTCAGAAGAGAATGGCAGCAAAAGGTTCATGTCAGACTGAAGGATATAGTGCACAAGGCCGCGAAGGACCCTCCAGAGAAGATCATTCATTGGATGACTGATGGTGTTCGCACCTCAATGAAGACCAAGAGGGAAACAGATGAGGAATTCAAGAAGTGGTCGGAGCGAAATAGAAAGAACAAGGTAGAGGGGCCGAAGGCAAAGATTGGGCACAGTCAGGGATCAATATCAGCAACAATGTGGGCTCAAAGACTGGTACAAAAATGTTAATTGCTTCAATGGAATACATTGTCTTCACTTTAAAATGTTACCTACGTGAAAATAAACATGGGTATATGACAGGCGAAGCAACTGGGAAGAAGACCTTCGGCTGCTGAGTTGTTTGCCACCACTCATTCCAAGGTTGATGAGAGCGGTCAGCGCATTTGGTGCGATGCGTATGCAGAGAGTGCATATGTAAGTATTATATGAATGCTTTGTTCACAACGTAGATGCCTGAAATCTACGAAGAAGCTTTTTGTTTGCCTTTTTGAACTGTTTCCAACTATGCAAGAAAAATATGAGCAACTGAAAGTTGGAACTGATGTGCAAGCCGGTTCCGCAGCAGATGATCACTTGTTCTTCAAGGCAAGTGGTGGCCGGAGTGAGAAGGGCTCCATATACGGACTTGGACGAGAGGGTCCAACCATGTTTGAGAGACCGATCACGTCCAGGCGTAGTGGCGGCAGCACTTCATCGGCATATTCTTCCCCCATAGTAACCCAGCTCCAAGATCAGTTGCAAGCGACACAGAATGAGCTGCAAACGACTCAAGCTCGACTTCATTCGACAGAGGAGGAGTTGAGGTGTACTAGGGAGGAGTTGAGTAGTACTAGGGAGGAGTTGGAAGCTACAAGGAAGGAGCTGGATGTGCAACGAATTAGGCTGCTAGAGCTTAATGCTCGGTTTGATAGCTTCTCTGCGCTGCTTGGCCACCCCACCCGTGCGGACAACTCTCAGGCATCATCGTAGATGTAGGTATGTGTAGTTGTACTCATTAATGAACACTGTACTGTGTAACATTGGGCTGTGAACTTCGTGTACGTGAACTACTGAACCATGTAGTTGTTGTATTCATGGAGTGCGAAATTGTGGATATTTTGGTGCAATTTGTGTAATTTCGGTGCAATTTAGGGATGCTAAAATAAGCGGTATGTATATAGCAAACAATATGCCCAGGTTAGAGACCGAAATTAAAGTTTGGTCTCAAGCACAGGTAGACATGAACATCAGCCTGTGTTGGAGACCAACCTGAAAATCGGTCTCCAACTGAGACCGGTAAACAGTCTCCACTAGAGACTGGCAGCTTCGGTCTCAACTGGAGACTGTCCCATTCGGTTGCAATGGATACCAATAACTTTGGTCTCAACTTGAGACCAAATATATTGGTCTCCAATTGAGACCAAAATTATGGGTCTCAATTAGAGACCGGTAGAATTTGGTCTCTAATAGAGACCAACTGAATTGGTCTCTGCTAGAGACCGGGAGAATTTGGTCTCTAATAGAGACCAAGTAAATTGGTCTCAGCTAGAGACCGGCCAGCTTGGTCTCAGTTGGAGACCACTGAACATGGTCTCAATTAGAGACCGGCCACATATGGTCTCTATTAGGGACCGACATGTGTGGTCTCCAATTGAGACCAGAACATTTGGTCTCAATTAGAGACCAGCCCGTTATGGTCTCAAGTAGAGACCACTGTGCCCAAAGTTAGCCTCTAAATTTGAATTGCTACCAAAGGTTTAGAGACCGATGCTTTTCGGTCTCTGTTTGGTCTCTAAAATTATTTAAAGACCGAGTTTTCCCATTTAGAGACCGAAAAGCTTCGGTCTCTAACTGGGCGGATTCTTGTAGTGTAAAGTCATTAGAATTATCGTTTGTTGAGGTAAACATTTGTTTGGTACATTGGTAAGCATTTGTTTGATATTTATACAAACATTTATTTAGTGTGCAATTTATCATTATGGTAAGCTTGTAAGTTTTGATAAGCATTTATCCAGTCCGTAGATAAGTACTTAAGATAAACATTCATGTTGTAAATGTTAAGTTGATTTTCAATTGTTGATAAGCATTTTTGTGGTGTGTACATAAGCATTATGATTATATATAAGCTCATTTCGTTGTTAACTACATGCTTGTAAAGTTCAACTTAGCTAGTCGCTCATTTGTTAAAGTTCCTTACTAATTACTTTGTTATTGATTGCATCCTTATTGATTAAGCACCTTTTGTTGATTATTTTCATTTTCAAAATATGTTAAGCTTAGCTTTATGCTAACATATTCATACCTAAACAGAATACTACAAAAACAAATTTCTTTTTATATATTTTTGTTTACATTAAGGAGGATACTTATCTACTAAAGATATTTTTATGGTCAAATGAGTAACAAAAAATATCATAAAATCAAAAGGTAGTACCTTGAGAAAGAAAAGAAAAGAAATCATATTTGAATTCATATGATCCCCTAATTTGAAGCTTTTCTTTACAAAAAGAAAAGAAATAATGGTTTGCAAGAAAAGAGATCAACATTTTTTTACAGAAAAAAAAAGGAAGATAAAGCTTATGCAAATAAAACATGCAACAAACTGATTCACAATGGAATGAACAAATAAAAAGGTGCATACTGCACACAATCGCACACATTTTTTCTATTAAACAAATAATAAAGTTCATGAAAGCAACCCTCGAGAGCCGAGCCTCATACATGAATACAATAAGACAATGCATGTGTCCATCACGACCAACATGGCACAGCAATAACAAGCCATTAAGTGCCTCATCTTTTCACGATGTAATAGCTCGAGCCTAATATATATTAATTATGTTAAATTTCATATTAAATGGGCTATAAACAAATAGTCATGTGTATAAGCTCAAATGAGGTTCTATCTCAAAATCAATTGGAAATAGGTGGAGTAGCTCATAAGCTTATAAACATGCTCAAACCCTTTCATTTTATCAATATGAGACAACATCCACTTTTATACTCTAACAGCCCCCTCACGTGTGGGCTATTAACAAGGCCCAACACGTGCACATAATTTTATAATTAAACGGGGACGATGGCAAATCAAGATCAAGTAACCTGCTCTGACACCATGTTCAATAACCATCTCAACTAAAAGTTTAAGTTGATGGTTGAAGGGTCAGAAATAGATTTATAATCTAACAACTTTATTTAATTTTAATTTAATAAAGTTGAGTGATGCAATCAATTCTACGTTTGAAATCTATGTGATTGCAAGTTTAGACAATAAAGTGACCTTAAAATATGATTTAAATGCTATGTATAAAATCATTCAAAACTTATAAATAAATAAAAATTTGGCACATCTATAAAAGTGAGTAAAGATGATAATTTTTCACAAGGACATTATTTTTTTTTAATAGTTTGTCTGCCTATGATCATAAATAAAACAATAATGTGAATAACCAAAATGACAATAAATGCAAAAGAACATATTAATAGCCCAAATCTGAGTTCCATATATCTACAACTCAGAAGACAAAATTGCTTTTATCATGGAAGAGAAGGGGAAAGGAGTCAAAAAAGCAAAGGAAATATCTAGACTTTAGGGGGTTGATGGGTCAAAAATTAATCTAAGTAAACCTCCCTCTTTCCCAGCCTAAGAGGTATGCACCTTACTCAATGATTGCATTACATGTCAACAGGGGCTCCACCCCCAGTTAAAAACCTACAAAACAATTTTGCTTATGTTCTCTCCCTCTCTTATTTTCAAACTAAAATGAATTGAAATGCGCACGCTCAACAAAATTATTTTAAAAGTTTATTTTACAGTATGAGGATGAATGTATTGGGTTTCAGCTCGTTCTTTGAATGTTCTGTATGTTTTCTACTTTTGATAAGGAATTAATTAATAGCTCTTCCCCTAACAAGCCCGAAGGAAGCAAGAAATAGAAGGATGCCTTTGTATCATTTGTTGATTGATGGTGTTAGATGCTGACAGTGGTCTTTGGCTTAGTAAGAAGGCTCGGCGAAGGTAGAAGAACACATTATATGTCATTTAGAACAAGCATGCTTGATATGGGGTTTTAGAAGACAACAAATCAAGTTCTATTTTGGGTATGATAAACTTAAAATGTAGTGTGAATTAATGATGGCACTTGAATCCTCTTAGCTTTATTTGAATATTGTATATATGCAAGTACTCCTTTTATAATCGTGTAGTTCTCTCTATAGCCTTGTCCGACTGAAGACGATAGTAACACCTCCAATCATTAAACTTTTCACTGCAACCATGATGATATATGATTAGTTAAGTTAATTGGATGATTTGGGATTAGGACATTATAGTTATGGTACTAGAGCATCAAGAATAAATATCCCTTACCTTAAATAGATGATCTATTTGACCAATTGCATGGAGCTATTGTGTTCTTGAAAATCAACTTGATGTTTGGTTACCACCATGCTTTGAATTAATCTAGAGAATATCCCCAAAACTTCTTTTAGGGCCAGGTATGGTCACTATAAATTTACCGTAATGCCCTTTGGCTTACAAGCGCTTCGACTGCATTTATTAATCTCATGAATAGAGTTTTCAGACCTTACTTAGATAAGTTTGTGGTAGTATTTATAGATGACATTTTAATATACTCTAAAGATAGGGATAATCATGTCAAACATTTGAGAACCATGTTACAGATGTGAAGGAACACCAACTATATGCTAAGCTAAAGAAGTGCAATTTTTCACTGAACAAGATGACTTTTTTAGGGCATGCTGTTTCTAAGGGAGGAATTAAAGTTGACCTTAAAAAATAAAAGCAGTTATAAATTGGCCTAGGCTAACAAACATAACAGAAGTGTGGAGTTTCCTTGAGTTAGCATGGCACTATAAAAGATTTGCGAAAGATTTTTTGAAAATAGCATCACCATTGACCATTTTATTGAAGAAAATGACTAAATTTGTGTGGTTAGACAAATGTGAGGAGGATTTCAGGAATTAAAGAGGCGATTAACCATAGCTCCTATCCTCACCTTGCCAATAGACTATTTATAGAAAGCTCTAAGAATGAGGTAGGTTGTGTATTGATACAAGATGGTAAGGTAATAACTTGTGTCTCTTGACAACTTAAACCTTATGAAAAAAACTACCCCTCATCCATAATTTGGAGCTAGCTTCGATGGTTTTTGCATTGAAAATTTAGAGACAACCTATGTCGGGTGCCATGAAAGATTTACATCGATCCTCAAAATTTAAATATATTTTTACTCAGAAAGAAATCAACTTAAGGTTTCGATGATAGCTAAAATTACTCAAGGACTATGATCTGTAAATCTAATATCATCTAGGAAAGGCAAATGTTGTAGCAGGTACATTGAATAAGAGCCCCCAACACAGTTTGAATACTATAATATTACTCAACTTGACATCTTACAAGGCCTTAAGAATATTGGTATTGGGTTTGTACCACACAAGCAAACAAATGAGGTTGTTGTCAGCACTAGAAGTATAGCCTTTTATAGTGGAAGAGATTAAGTTGGGTCAAAAGGATAATGCCAAATTTGACGTCTTAAGGTAAAATATTGCAAAGGCGCAATAACCTGACTTTATGATACAAGGATGGAACCTTGAGGTTTCAGCATCGATTATGGGCACCAAATAAGGATGAATTGAAAAGAAAGATGCTAAAGGAAGGTAACAATACTAGTCACTTAGTGCATCTAGTAGGAATAGAAATGTAGAGGGATTAGAGGCAATACTTGTGGTGGAATACCGTGAAAAGGTAAATTATAGAGTAAGTGGATAAGAGTTTGACTTACAAGAAGGTGACAACTAGAGATCAACGACCAATGGAATTAAGGCATCTGGAAATTCCCCCATGGAAATAGGATTCAATATCAATGGATTTATTAATGGATTATCCCTTTTCGCTTTGAAGAAGAATGTCATTTGTGTGGTTGTTGATAGACTCACTAAATCTACTCATTTTCTATGAGTTCATAATCGGTGGGGTGTAGAGAGGCTGCCACAATTGTATGTTAACATGGTACATGGTACACCAAATGATATAGTATATGATAGGGATAAGAGGTTTCAAGCTTGTTTTTGGTAGGTTTTACAGAAAGCTTTTAGAACTAAGCTGAAATTCAGTAGTTATATAACCCCAAGATTGATAGATAAATTGAGAGGGTGAATTAGATCTTGGAGGATATGTAAAGAGAACGTGTGACTTTCAAGGAAAATGGGAAAAGGATTTCCCCTTGGTAGAATTTTCCTACAACAATAGTTCTCACTCAACTAGGAAGATAGCTCATTTTTGAGGTAATATATGGAAGACAGTGCATAACCAATTATGTTGGAGTGAGTTAGATGAAGTATTGATTATAGGGCCTGAGTTGATCTAAGAGGCCATTAAGAAGGTAAAGAAGATCCAGTGCACATTAAGGGTGCTCAAATTCGGCAAAAGAGTTGCTAATAAAAGGAGGAGGCCATTAGAATTTCAAGTGAGAGACAAATTTTTCCTAAAAGTATCACCAATTATGGCTCCTAGGAGGTTCAATGTCAATGGAATACTAAGCCCTAGGCATATTAAGCCCTATGAAATCATTAAAAAGTTAAACCCAATAGCTTATAGATTGGCTTTGCTAGCAGAAACTCAAGCATGTACATAGTGTTTTTCATATTTCATGGCTTAGAAAGTATGTTCTAAACCCAAATCATGCTATTGTACTAAGGCCTATATGGCCCGCTGAAAACTTAGTTTATGAGGAGCGTCATTTGCAAATGCTAGATTATATAGTTAAACATTTCTGCAATAAGAGCTCCTTCTAGTTGAGGTTCTATTGGCTCATTAAAAGTCACATGGGAGACTGAGGAAGGTATAAGAACAAAATATACTCCTACTTTTTCTGAGGTAAATCAGACATTTCCTTCGAATTTGCAAGTTTTGAAGCTTATTTTAAGGGCGGAAGCTATAATAGGCCAAATCTAATACATGTTAATAACTTTAGTTAATTTCAATTCAACAAAGTTGAGTGTCACATTATAATTTAGTGTTTGAAATATTTATGTGATTGCAAGTTGAGATGACAAAGTGACCCTAAATAAGATTTAAACATGCTTTGTATAAGATCATTAAGAACTTATAAATAAAAAAATTAGCATATTTATAAAAGTGAGTCAAACTAATGATTTTTCATGGGGGTATTTTTTTTTTTAAATGATTTGCCTACCTATGTTACGTACATAAAACAATAATGTGAACAAATAAAATGATGATAAATGTGAAAGAATATATTAATTAGCATGGGTGAAGTTTATAATTTTCTTCTAAAATAGACCATGAAAACACTAAAAATAGCCCAAGTATTAGTTCTAAAAATCTACAAGTTAGAAAAGGGAATTGGTTGTACTAGGGGAAAAAGGGAAAAATGAGGCTGAAAAAACTTTGGAAATATCTAGACTTAGGGCGTTGATGGATTAGAAATTAATCTAAGTAAACCCCCCTTTCCCAGCCCACACACACCACCCTTCTTCCCCTGCTTCCCGTGCCACCTCCCTCCCTGCTTCTTCAAGCACACCCCTCTCCTATTTCTCCTAGCGCCTGTCGCCTAGTTGCTAGCCACCCGTACTGCTACCACACCCCTGTAGTCGCTAGCAATTGCTACCTCCTTGCCTTATTTCATTGGTGGCTGGAACGTGAACCTCAATCACCTCTCACTTGTTTCAACTCTTTTTAATTCTTAATCTAGGTAGTTAATGTGTTATTCTAGCTTGGATGAATGCTAATTTGTGTGAATTTATAGTTATGATGATGATTTTGAGGATTAGAGTGGAGTGTTGGTGGATATTCATGGGAAGATGGGTTGGATATATGTTGTAAAATTAAATTCATAGGAATTGATTGAGTGAAATTTAAAAGGGGTTTTGGTTGTATTTTGAATGAAACTAAAGATTAATTTTGTGTGTTGGATGTCATCGTGAGAGGGGTAGAAAGGAACTTGAGGTTAAAGATGGGAGGAAGGATGGAAATGTTATTTTGGAGATTTTGAAAACAAATGAACTTAACATGAATGTTGGAGTTTAAGTTAGGGAGATTGAGTAGTGTTTTAGTGTGTAAATTTGGGTGGCAGTAATAATTAAAGGTAATTGTGGAGCTTGATTCTTGTAGCTTAACTAAAGTAGTGAGGCTAATAGGTTAAGATTAGCGTCAATAATTAATTAAGTGTTAATATAACTCAAAAAGATAAATAAAGATTGATTCATGCTTGAGTGATTTTTTGAGGATGACATATTTTCTTGTGATCTAAAACAATAAATAGGAATTAAAGTCTACTTGAGGACTAAAAGAGTGAACATTTTTTCTATTTAGGTCTGTGACTAAGCACTTGACAGAGAAAATAAACATAGAACTGCAAATCAGACATACCCAATCTAAACCTCCTTATGGATAAATCTTTAAATTATAAAAGGTGGATAGAATTGTATTGAAATAAAAACAGCAATTATGTTGACAACAAGAGTACTAAAACCAATAATAATAATAATAATAATAATAATAATAATAATAATACTTCCAATAATAATCATAATAACAATGAAAACAATACCAATAATAATGATGATGATAATAACATTAATACTAATAATCAAAGGAGGCACAATATAGCTAACTTAACTAACTAATGGTGATGATGATATGATGCTGGTGGTGGTGATGGTGGTGATGATGATGATGATAAAGGGAGGACTTAATATGCGTAATTCAGAAAAATGGACCGAAAGCAAAGCACAATCATGTGTGTAACTAAATATAATAGGGGTGCTAGGAATAAAGAAAATACCAAATATAAGTGTGGATTAGTCACGTAATTGTAATAACAAAAGCTATTTAAACTTTACTAATAATAGAAAACCTATTTGGGGTAGAAGCAATGTCACTTCCGTCGTTATTAAGCAAAACACGAATTCTTTACAAAAAGGGAGACATTTTAAAAATTCAGGAACATTTGTTGCATGTACTCTTCAAAAATTCACATGTTTTCCAAAAATGAATTAATTTTCATGCAATATTCATACCATGACTCAGTTTGAAATAATGTTTTGTCAATTAATTAAATGGCTCCCTCAATTATCAAGCATCAAGGCTCACACCCTTAAGTTCACCCGCGGCTTCAACTCATGCTTCCCAATCAACGTGGGAGGTGTGTACCTTACTCAATGATCGCATCAGATGTCAAGAGAGATTCCACTTCCAGATTCCAGCCGACTAAGCAATTTTACTTGTATTCTTTCACTCTCTTATTTTTGAACTTAAATGAATTGAAATGCGTGCATTCACTACATTATTCTAAAGCTTTATTTTATAATATTTAGGATAAATATACTGAGCTTTGACTCATTTTTTAAATGTTTTATATGTTTTATGTTTTAGGTGAGGAATCAGTGAATAATCTTTCTCGTAACAAGCCTGAAGGAAGCAAGAAATAGAAGGATGTTTCTATATCTTTTGCTAATTATGGCATTAGATACTCAAAGTGGTTTTTGGCTTAGTGTGAAGTCTTGACAGAGCTACAAGAACATGACTTGTGTATGTTTAGAATGAGCTTGCTTGATGTGTGGTTTTAGAAGGCAACAAGTCAAGTTATATTATGCATATAGCGAAGATAAAATGTAGTGTGAAGTTATGTTGGGACTTGAATCCTTTGAACTTTATTTTAATATTGCACTAGTGTAAGTACTCCTATTAACGTCATGTATCTATAGACTTGCTCGACTCATGAGGGCGGTAATGCCTCCAAGCGTTAAACTTTCCACCGCAACCATGATAGTAGCTACTTAGTTAAGCGTACTAGATGATTACGGATTGTGAGTGTTACAATTGGTTAATAAGTATTTACCAATCCTTCCCAACTTTTTCAAATTCTTTTTACTCCTTTACAATCCTTACCAGTCATTCCAAGAATTTTCTAAATCTTCCCAATCCTTACCACTCTTTATCAATTCTTTGTAATCTTTATCAATCTGTATCATTTTTTCCCATTCATTTTCACTCTATAAAAAATTACCAATCCAGACCAATAATTTCCAATCCTGACAAATCATGATCCTTCCAAAAAACCTAGAACTCTTACTAATCCTTCCCTTTTCCTAACTCATATTTACTATGAAAAGAACTTGTGAGCATTAGGCACTTCTTTGCATTGAAGCTTTAAGCGAGCCACTCAGATGTCATCAAAGCTTTTAAAATCTTATCAAACTTCTACACATAACTTAGAAGCATGTAAGTAAAGGAACATTAGCACAATTGTATTAATGACATTCAATACTCTTTTGAACTTATGAGAAGCCTTAGAATAATCAAAATAATGAATAAAGAACATGGTCTACAGGATTTTTCTATATAAGTCCTTTAGGTAAGCATGAAAAGTGCCAAGGGAGAGAATGTAGCCTCCATAGATACCTAAGGACTCATCACGCATAACCACATTCCCCTCAAACATGCTAAACATTTGGTTTAGTGCACATCTAAACTAAGACCATACCTCATTGATAGTCAATGGACCTAAAGACATGATATTCGAGAGAAGGGGACAGTGGTGAACAAATAGGGAAAATAGGGATCATGGAATACCTATTCAACATGCATATGATAAGGATGGGAAATGACATGACTCCTTAAAGGAGACTCAATAACTATGCATTCCTCATCAAAATTACATTCATACCATTCATCATACCCATGATCATGCACACCAGCATCACTTTCATGCTTCCCACTCTTCGTGGGCTCTCTTGGACAAGCTAGAGGAAGAGGTGGGTTGGGGATAACTAATACATCCAAGGATCTGCTAGTCTTAAATGGAGATGTACATGCAAATGAAGGTAAAGAGATATCATTCTCACCCTCAAAGTCATACAAAGGGGTATCAACGTGCAATGTAAGACTAGAATGGGAAAAGAACTTAAGATCATCCATAGGACAAACCTTAGGTGGGTGTAATCTTACACTAAAGTAGGCGCCATGCAAAATGGGAGTTATGCTATCTACATGATGTTTAACCAGTCTTGACAACTTGTTTGTGCATGTATTATTCTGTTATGTTTTCCATTTCTTGCCTTAGTATAGAGTTCAAAAAAGCAAAATAAGGGTAAAAGTTGGTATCGTTGTCAAATGATTTACAAAAATCACATACAAGAGGAGCATATTCAAGGGATTAAGGGGGAAGGGAAAAGAATCTACGAAGTGTTCTTGATAATACAATTCAGCATGAAAAGCACATGGACTAGTAAAGGATATCTCAAAGGCACAACTAATATCCTCAAACTTATAAGCATCCCCCACCAACCATTCAAGCACGCGTCAAGCTTCATCAGCACTTATATAATGAAGCCCTTATTACTTCAAAATAGTAAGAGTCTCATGAGTCACACCATCATCAATGGCACCTACGATTTTTTTATTTTTCATAAAAGTAACTACATCAAGCACAATAATCAAGGTAGCCATTCAACTGATTTCAATACCTATGAAACAAGACCTACTCATATTGTAGAAAATAGAAAACAAATGCCATTTAAAATTTTTGAACACTTTGAGTTTTAGGGATTTTTGGATTTTTAGACTCAATTTACTAATTTAACACAACAACACCATGGAAAATAGAGAGTGACCTAATTCACATTACTATCCTTGGCAAAGGCACCACTTTGTTAAGTAATATTTGGGGAGCCATGCGATGATGTTAGACTTACACATACTAGCTAATTAGTGCATTTCAAAACTAATCAAAGGATTAAACAAAACTAAATATAATTAACTAATTTAATTGCTGAGATCAATTGAACTAATCTAAAACAAAGCATAATTGATAAAATCAACATAAACTGATTCTAACTACCATTCAACGAGAAAAATATATACAATTTAACTTCAAAAGCATTAAATCTAACCAACTAAGAGAGAGAGAGGGGTGGGGGGGAGACGGGTACCTCAAAAGCTTGAATCCAACAATACAGATTAAACCTAGATTGATGGAATAAGAGAAGTGAAATTATGGTTTGTCTCCACTTATTTCGCACTAACCTAGCCTACCTACCTCCAATCTAACCCATAAGTAAACCAAAAGCACAAACTTTTGAAATGTGTTTTGAAACCCTAACATGGTAGAGAGAGAAAGAAGGGGAATCTTGCTTCTCGAGGGAAGAAATTAAGAATTGAGAAAAGAAAAGTAAAAGAAAGAATATTAAAACAAAATTCTTGAACTTCAAAGCATCAACAAGACTTGATCAACCAACTTAAGGAGAGAGAATTGCAAGAAGTTCTAAGTGAATAATAGCATAAATAAACAAAAGCACAACCTTTTTTTGGTTTTGGTACGTTTGAGGCTAGGGATGGCAATGGACCAGGCTTTGATCGGGTCCACGAAGATCCAAATCCAGATCCATTTTTAGACTTGGATCCAGGTCCAATCCAAATTTATAGGGTTTATAAAATTTAGATCCGGACTCAGATCCTCTGGATCTAAAAGGTCTAGCGAGTCCTTAACAGGTCTTACTACTTTGAGTCGTTTTGTTTTTCACTCTCGTATTTTTCTCAACAAAACAAAGTGCATACATATAATTTTAATACAATGGAGCCTAAAATCATGAAGACATTAAATGATTTCCAATTTAGCTTAAGAGTCTTGTAATGAATTCTAATTTAATGTATAAAGTGTATAATTGATTCTTCTCTATTTGGACGTGCTAATTAATACAATGGGTTATTGACTTTGAGATTATAGGATTTTAGTGAATTGCTTTTGGACGTCACCAAGACCAAATATCCTTTAGGTTCACAAGGTGGTAAGTCCTTGGTGAAATAAGATAAATATCCCAGATAACGAGGGAGGTAAGACCAGATGCTAGACTAGTCATAAGTAAATATGAAGGAAGCATATATGACGAGACTCGTTATTCCGCTATGCCCCTATTAATCCTTTATCCCTCAAATAAAGTTATCAAACCATGGAACAAATTGTAATGCAAGTCAATAAAAAATGAACACAATTTGAACATAATATTCTGTTTTAAGCCCTCGAGTTAACAGAAGTGAAAATCAGAGAAACAACCGCGACTAGCACCAGAAAATTACCTGGGAGTCTGGATAGAGGCACCGAAAAATGGACAGAAGAGCCAAAAAATAACTGATTTGTGAAGGGATAACGCTGAGTTGAGGCTAGTGCAGCTAGTTCTGGCGAAACCGCGACGAACATGACCGAATTGTGGTTGCATGGAAAAGGGAGGAAGCCAGTGTAAAGGCCCTAGATATTGGAGAACAAGAACTAAAGGAGATGGGGCGTAGGCATAGAGTGGTGGACTCTAGAGGAGAGGAGGTCGTGAGAGCTTGAAGAGTGAGGAAGAGAGGCGCAACTGAGAGAAGTGAGAAATCTAAGACCAAAACTAAAAACCCTAACGCATATGCTATACAAATAGTCAAAAAAAACAAACGGACCTGTATACGGGTTAAGGGTCGGATTTGGGTCTCAAAGTCTTTGATCCAGATCCAAATCCAGATCCGAGCAAGATCCAATAGGACCCCAAATCCTCTAAAAATCCAACGGGTTTAAATTTGTAGGATCTAGATCCTTAAAAATGGATCAGGTTTGATCGAATCTAGATCGGGTCCAGGATCCACTGTTATCCCTATTTGAGGCATGAAAATTGATGTAGGCAAGATTTGAACACAAATATTTGGAAACAAGTTCTAAAAACTTTACCAACTATTCTAGTCAGTACCCACAAAAAACTTAAGCTTTAGTTGAATTTAAAAGGCTTTACAAATGACTATAAGAGAAAGAAAATGATCTAATCTACTTTGAACTACACTATAAAAGAAATTTTAAAAAGCAACCTAATTTCTCTTGGAGCGACGAAATGGGATTTTCATATAACCTAGTCTAGGGGCTAGCACAGGCTCCCCATTCCTCGCCCATCGAAATGAGAAACTGTAGCATGCAGGGACGAACACGATCATGCACATAAAGAACACACCTGTGCTCCTAATCGTGGGTCCCTGCTTGAACAAGTTCTTGCTTAACCTACCGTGAACCAACTAAATTGTTAGTGCTTTGACTAGTTTTGCTTGGTTCTTACCAATTTTGGGTGGAAATTACGAGGAACTAGCCCAACCTTAGCTCTTTGGTTCTTCGTGTTTTTTTCACATCATGTTTAGGGGTTTAGTTCTCTCTCTCTCTCTCCCTTTTTTCGCTACATATTTTATACCTAAAACTCATCATTTGGTCAATTTTCTTTTTCACCCACAAAATCAAGAAAGTACTATCAAAGTCTAATTTAACAATTATTATGAGTTAAATAGAGGTGAAAATAAAAAAATTCATAATTTTAGCCTAAGTAATAATACACTATGAACTAATTATCTATCTTTAATAAATCCTTGACTTTAGTTCAATAGAAAGGAAGGACCTCCTGTAATCACTTGCAAAACAATCCCATAATGCATTTGTAAACCATGATGCAACAAGATATGGGCTAAAATTCAGCTATAGCATTTGGGCAATTAACCTTGGGTAACGAAATTAGTTACATTACAACTCTAAAGTACTTTGCTCGAAAAGCAGAAATATTCTAATACCTTACATTAAAAACCACTACTAGGACCATCAGGGCTGGGAGAGTTTGAGTTTGGTATAGAGAACATAGCTTGCTTAATGTCAAGATCACTAAAAGGCTTACAAAGCTTCGATTGTCGCTTAGCTGCTAACATAACTTGTCTGCAAGACCGCTTTATTAGCATATGTCCTAACTATGACTTGCTTACACGATAACTTATGAATAAAAGTCAATCCTCATTTTTGCATTAGACTCAAAACCATCTACTTTATCCCCTAACTCATTGTTCAAGGAGTACATATATGTGATGCCTTACAAATTTTCTCGATGGAGTTGATCGATTATTATCATTTCCTTGGAATAAAGTTATCCTGTCCCAATATGTGAAACATAAGAAAAGTATATTCTAACAAAATGAATTTTTTTCCCTACCAATAAATTAAAATGATTTTCTTTCTTACCAAATAATAACTTAATTTGATGGTTAGCTAACAATAATACATTGGGCAGAGAGTATATACTAAGAATGATGTCATCCAAAATAGTTTAGTATTTATGTAAGTTAGCATAATCATCATCCTACACAGTATTCTTTGAGATCATCATGCAAATTGGGTGTAACTTAATGGTACCGCTGCTAGCACATCTTCAAAGCATAAGCACTCCTATAAGCCTGAGTTCTTTAGGATAACTTCTGAAAAGTAAAACAAGTATCATCAATGTGTCAAGTGCCATGTCGCTCCTAAATTATTACTCAAGTATCAATGTGCTTATTTACTTTTAATTTGATTGATCATTGATACATTAGATTTCACCATCGTTAAAGCTACTAGATTGATCCTTTCATACATCATATTTTACCATCATCAGAGTTACTAGCTACACATCTCTAAAAAAAGGTTATTGAGTCAGTAGCCTTAGCTACACTATTTCGTTATTGTTATGGCATTTTATATTTTTCTTGCTTTACAGTTCTATTCAACCATGATTTTTTACGCCCATTAGAACAATGCTCTGATCTTGACCTCATCATCTATAATGCTCCATTTGCTATGAGGAAATTGATACATCTTGTTACTTTTGTATCTAGAATCCTTTTATAGAGTTATAGTTGCAACATCATTTGCATTTTGAAGGTCTTTGTGGACACTTTTTGTCAACTTGATAATAGGATAACATATGAGTAGGGTAAGCTTGCAATAAATGTTCGTACACTTATTTTCTTTTTACACGATGATAAAAACTGTGATGGAAGAAACAACATCTATATTTGTTAGTGTAATCCATTACGTACATTGATTTAGTCATTTGAAGAGTATAAAGCCTTCTTGCTTGGAACATCTTATTGTGAATGGACTTGGCTATGTATGTTCTTAGGATTGCATATCAAGTTTCTTTTCTTATTTTCTTTCATGCAGCATTTTACTAGACTGAATATGCTAACACTAGATATAGATTAGCAATAGGATTGTTATCTATCTCTTTCCATTTATTAACAATTATTCCTTCATGTCTGGCCTTAAATTGTCCTTCCTTAGCCTTAGCTTTATCTTGAATATAATAAGGATAAATGGCTCCAATTCGACCTTTCAATCTTGTGTTTTATAATATAATTGCAGTCACATTAATATTATTTTTGCATAAGTGACATAGCTTTCTCCCCTTTTTTATCTCTTTGAATTCATTTGTCAATGGTTCAAAATATTACCAAACAAACATAATATTCTAAAAGCATCCTCTAGAAGCTCTCAAATACAATGTTGTTATTAAATTAAGTTGTATAATTCAAGTCTTGCCCCTACATTAACACATCCTAAAATTGTAAGGTTATTCCAAAACCAAACTCCAACTCTGAAATTTTCTGATTCATTTTAACCTCATGAAATTCAGGGCATCTACTCTATCAACATTAGACATAGTTCTAAGCTATCTCATAAACTAGTGCTAAACCAGTCCAATGCATGAACTTGCTTAAAGGTTTTGTTGAATGATTTGTAAAATATCATAACATGTTCTATTGTTTTTTAGTAAAGATTTAATATAGACAATGATGTTTTTAAATATTATTGTAGGTTGATAAAACTTTCAAGGGTAAGTAGTTTCAGAGTTGGGAAATTACCTTAGAAAATATTGAAAAGAAGTTTGAAATTTAATTTTAATTTAATGGGATAACTTTTAACAATCTTTATTTATTCCTAGAAAGACAAGAGTTTACTCCTACTTTGGTGTGAATTTTATTTTGAAATATTAAGCGATTGCAATGCGTGGTAGTTGTGGACTAACTATTTCGTGGCTGAATAAACTTGCAAAGGTTAACCTTTTTCTTTATTTCCTTGTTTTTAATTTCTATTATATTATTATATAATGTAATAAACTGTAAAACAGCATTATGCATCACCTTGCGACTATATTCTCCACATAATTTTGGTTACTTACAATTAATTATTTGCTCAAGACATTTGTGATGCCATTTTTTCTGATACAATCAATTCATTTAATCTTTTTTTAATAAATTTTGTCAAAATATATTTATAAGATTATTATAAGCCATTATCTCATCGATAAACTTTTTTTAGACTAATGTGACATGAACACAAAACATCTCATATGTATCTACATCAAATATAAGCTAATATATTTCAATATTGATTTGAATAAAAATGTTAGAGCACTTCTCATGGAGACAATCTGAAATCTAAAAACTAATAATTTCATTAAACAAAAGTATAAAACAATTTCCTAGATATGCAAAATGAAATAGAGATAGTAAAATGAAAAGTAAGGTTTACATGTGAATCATGCTAAAAGCATGATGACTGGTGAGATAACTTGTACTATGCCGATTTAAGTTCTGAAATTGTAGTCCTATGTCATATGATCACACGCGGCCTCTCGTTGAGCATAGCTATGGCAATTTGTGACCTACCTACTTGTCCAGGGTGAATAAAGAAAGTAGAAAAGATCTATAAATAACATTTTTTCTTGTAAAGCTAAATATGATCAATACCAATACATAGTTTTTACGTACTTGGATTGTTGGATTTTCGAGTATTCGGATTGAGATTATCACTTTCTGCCTAATAAAACCGGAGTATTTATACAAAGATTTCAACCCATTGAAAAAAATTATTCCAAAAGAAAAAAAGAAATTATAGGCATCTATTATGAAGCACCATGATATTATTAGCCAATGGACCGATTGACTGTATTGCTCAATAATATACAAACATTTTTAGGGGAATGTATGAAAATTAGCACCTCAATGTTTGATGCTAACAAGTAATCCTGGTAATTGAAACCTATTAGTTAATTATCGGTAAATGAATTTTCAATGTCAAATATAATTATCTGCCAATCGTGTGAAACTTAATATTTTAAACTAATAATAAGGTTATGGGAAGAATCATGTAAAAAAAATTTTTTAAATAGCATTTAAAATAAATAAGACTAATGTATGAAGTTGATCTCTCAAAAATAAGGACTACTATATAACGTATACAACATCTATCTATAATATGCCAATTTTAGATTAAAAAAGTTGGTTAGTAGTGAAAAAATACATAACGATAGTTACAAATACATGCAATTTAAAATGAATAAAACTGACTTTATATGAGATTAACAGCGTAATAATTATATGCTCTAATACCAACACTAAAATATAAAATTTATGATTAGTAAATGAATGACAGCATAAACCAATAATAGTTTGCCATCTTAACCTGCAATGCCATCTAAACTATCCATCTGTCAAAATCATGTGTAATCACTCAATTTCATATATCTATATGGATAAGTAGGATCCAATATTAGAAATAACAATATCAAATGTGTATTATTCAAATGAGGACTTTATTGATTGCATAGGGGTTGTGGCATATAGTGGATACGATATCGATGTGCCAAGTCTCGCCCAGAGATCCTAAGAAAAAAATTATTCTTGGGATGACAGGGGAGTTACATATAGAACTCTAAGAATGATTGTAGTACCTTTTCACCAATATAACAAGAAATTAATTCTACAAATTCCTCTTTGTGTTAGGTTGCTCTGACAGCTAAGAAGGCTTGGACAATTTTAAAGGATGCATATAAGGGACAAAGAAAGTGATCTCTATTAAACCTCAACCCTCATAAGAGACCAACACATTACTAACAAAGGAAGGCAAAAATATAGAAAAATTCTCATTCATGTCTCAAACATTATCAACTAAGTTAGAGCACATCGGAACTTGATTTGAGATGTAGACTTTGCACAACCAATACTAAGAAACATTTCTCTAAATATGATCATATAATTGTTGCCATAAAATGATTTAAGGACTTTCATGTGTTTCTGTGATAGAAATAATAGGATATTGAGAACTACATGATGGGAGAATAACGTAATCTGATAATAGCCATAAAAGAAGCCTTTTAGGATATTGTAATGGGGAAAAAAAAGCCAAAAGTGAAGGAAAATATCAAGTTATCATACTACAGGAGAACACACATTAGTAATTGAGGACAACATGAAAAATAGAACCCTACATAAATTATGCAAAGAGAATAACCATAGACCTAAAGATTCCACGCTTAGATGCAAGAAATGTATGGGGCATCCCCATTGTTTAACCTGAAATTATGCCATTTTATGCGCATTTATTACCTAATATTTACTTGAAATACATCATTAAATCATGATTTTAATATATTTTTATTTTATTTTGTAGGGATTGTAAAGATTTAAAAAGAATGGAATTGCTTCAATAAGATGCCAAAAGAAAAGAAAGACAAGGCTTTTGATCGAATGAGAAGAGAGATGGAAAAAAGAAAAGGTATTCGACCCAGACCTCCCGTCTGACCTAAAAGCATGGCCTAGTCGGCCCACGAGCTACGCTAGTCTTTCCTCCTCTTGCCCTTACACGCATGCCACATGACCCAACTCTTCCTCTCTCCTCCTTTTTTCCTCCCTAGAGCGAGCCTATTCTTCTCCTTCTTTCCCTTGGCCCAGAGCTCACATGTGTCTAGCAATGCCTAGGCCCAAATGCTCACCTCGGCTTCTTTTTCCCTCCCTCACTTATTTTCCATGTGCGCTACACGTGACCAGGTCCCCCCTCCCTCTTTTATGTTTGTCTCTCCTATATCTAGTGAATGCAAAGACCCTCCCCCCCCTTCACTTCTTCTTCCTCATTTCACCAGGTAGCCATAAACCCTTTCCTTAGTTAATTTCTTTTCTTTTTCTCTCCCCTTCTCATTCATCCATTTAACCATTATCTTGATCATCATTACTATCATCATTTTGGTTGCTATTCATCATCATCATCATCATCATCTGTCTTTATCTCATCAATTATGTGATTAATAAATAGTAAAGAATTCGATGGTTACTGGAGATTGAAGGACTTAGGAGGATCGAGATTCAGGCTACAACTTGAAGGAAGTAGAAGTAGTATAGAGTAGAGTTGTTTAGTTTCAATTTCAATGCTCATTTTCTTTTTCTAAAAGTTTCAGATCTAGTTCTAGTTCCCAAGATTAGTGTAATTGAAGTTTGGATTTTCAATTTTTAGTCAAGATTTCAGTTTTAATGTTAAATTCCAAATAATTGGTTCAAAAAATTCAGCTCTCTATTTGCAAATTTTGCTACTCTATTCTAGACTCTGTTTTGTTCAAATTTTGAGGCCCTGATTCATTGGTGTTGCTTTGCTTTGCTTGGATTCATGCTTTTGCTACTGCCCCTGTTTCAACATGCAATTTCCCCATTTTCCCGTTCCTGGGCAGGGACTTATCGCTTTGTCTTATAATTGAAAAGATGTTCGTGTTGGTAACTTTATGAACAAGTGGTTCATTTTTATTTATTTATTTTGCTTATTCCATTTTTAGTTCTAGTTAGTTATAGTTTCTTATAAGTTTCTTTTCTAAATATTATTAGCCTATCCTTAACTCATTAATTCTTTTCCTTTGGTTATATTGTAATATTAGCATGTTAGTTTATAGGAAAGACACCTAATTTCATGCACATCTCTGTGGATTGACACCTTTACGTACTATAGTGATGAACTGTATGTTAGCGATAAATCACAACAAGTTTTTAGTACCGTTGCTGGGATGACGTTTGCGAAATTAGGTTGCAAGTCCTATTGATCTAGTCTTGAGTTAGTTGATTGAGTCTTTGTAATGTCTTTTTGATCTTGATTTTTAGTAAGTGTTTATTTAGTTTAAATTTTTTTAGTTTAGAATTCTTATGCTCTTGTTTTGTGTTTAGAGTTTATATTTTGAATTTCTTTTGCTTAGTTTTAGCTGTTATTAGTTTTAT
Source organism: Carnegiea gigantea (assembly GCA_029747015.1). Lineage (NCBI taxonomy): Eukaryota > Viridiplantae > Streptophyta > Magnoliopsida > Caryophyllales > Cactaceae > Carnegiea > Carnegiea gigantea. Next base: position 515,351 of record JAKOGI010000111.1, on the reverse strand, counting down.
AGTCAATTCTCTGTCAAATTAAAACCATCACAATAGAAAATAGGAGTTGTAAACAATGAAATCTGAACTAAATCTGAAAAAGACAAATCAATGTAGTTTTTCCTATTTTGAAGTTTCTAGTTCGAATTCATGTGCAAATCCAGTGCCTAATTTTTCTTTTCTGATATTTTTAATAGGTTTCTAGGGATTTTTCTAATTGAATTTTTCTAGAATTTTTAGGAATTTTCATAATTTTGTACTAGTGGTTGTTATCCTTCATTCTTGCTAGATTTTGAGTGTATCTAATTGCGAGTTTGTAGTTTTATTAGTGTTTCTATTCATTTTTCTTTTAGCTTCTTGTTTTTCAATTTTTTTCATTCTATTTTTGTGTTAAAGACAATGTTTAAATAAAATTTGGAAAAAAAGACCAAAAGGGGGTTTCAAGAATGTGAGTTTTTTAATTTTTCACAATTTGCGCATGAAGCTTTCTAGAGCCATTTATCAGGACTTAATAATTATTGTGGTCAATTGAACCAACGGTTTGAAAATTGAAAAATTTGTGAGGTCATTATTATGAGTTTGAATGCTGAGTTTTGAGGTTATGTTGAGTCTATGTGTCCTGAAGGTTTACTAAGGTTGGTGTATGAAACCCAAGATGAGGTTTAGGATTTCTTCAAAAAAAATTAGCTTGGAGCACTTTGATTTTAAACAAGGTGAGTATGCTTTTCATGTTAATCCTTACCACCAAGGTCACTTCATGGACTCGTATGACCACCCATCTTCATTTTATGATTCTCTTATTTTGTGTGCATATTATGAGTCTTTTAATCGTGATGCTTGTGATTGTCCATATCATGATTATTTAGAAAGCCAATGTGTAAAACTTGAAAATACGATAAAAAACATCACTGATAAAATGGTAGAGATTATGAAAGAGAAAATTATTGAATATTCTCACTATCTTATAGGTAGGATTATAATTTGCATGAATCTAACTCTAGTTTAGGATCTCCGAAACCTGAAGTTGGTCTTTAAGATAATTTTGAGTCTTCCATCCAATCTAGGCCCGACTTGTATAATGACATGTCTTTGCCTGTGCTAGAGCAAGAGAAGGGCCTTCCTATGTCTCTATCCTATGACTTTGCACCACAAACTAGCACAATGTCATTGAGGATTGCCTACTTTCTGCTGATAATTCATATCTATGTGTATTTCTACCATTATTTCTACTAACTTCTAAGTCTTTGAAATATATTTCTATGAGAAAATAATGCACAATTTATATGATTTTCAAGTGAGAATTAAATAAATAAATTTGATGACAAAGCTGATCAATTTGACTCTATCCAAGTTCAAATACAAGATCCAACTCCAAGTAGCTTATGAGTGGGCCTAGACAACAGCAGCCCACCTACCTCACTACTTCTTGCTCATATTAGCCGTACAGGCTTTGACTAGTGCAGGCTCAATTTGGTTCCATGACCCAGCTGGCAAGTGGCCCACTTCACCCCTTTTTTCCTTCAAATTCAGCCCCGTGTAGGCTTATGTCATAAACCAGCATGGCCTATCTGGATAGCATCAGCCTGCGCCTCACCCCTAGCATTGTATCCCTCTCTTTGTCTCTCTTCTTCTCTTCCATATGTGCACCTATGCCAAGCTATTCGCAGCCCTTGGCCAGCTTACCCTAGCACCCTTCTAGCCTTCTAGCTTCAGCTCTCTCCCTCTTATTGGGCATACTTCTTTCTGTCTATTGCAGCCCATCATATGGCGGCCAAATTAACCCTAGTCCTGCTCCCCCCTAGCCCAACGCCCCAACTTTTTACTTCAGCAGCCAAAATTTTGTTCTTGTGAGCAAGTTCAAGATCACCTAGCCAAACACAATAATTTAAGATTAATTTTTAGCGAAAGACAACCCTTTTCTCATGCAAGTCAACAATGGAACAGTCAAGGAATTAGTTGAAATTAATTTTTCCTTAACTTTTGGGCACTAAGAAGGGCTAAATTTTCACTATAAAAGTGGTGTAGGTTAGAGCAAAAAAGGATCATCCACTCATCCATCATTTATCCAAGCATTGTTCCATTCTATCATCTTCAATGTTTCATTTTTTAGAAAGAGTTTTTGTAAGACAAGACCATTTGGGTTGAGGAGTTTAGAAGGACATAAGCATTGTTGGTCACGTTTCTCTTCTCTTCTCACCTTATTTGTGAGACAAACTAGAGGGTTGGTGCTTAAATTATATAGTTTTGTGTAATTGAGTATCAATTTTTGGGCATAGGAAGTGAAATATACAATATTAAGGGTATAGCCAAACCAGCTTCAATGGTGTTTTACCAACTATGGCCACCTAAGTTGCTCTTCTAGGATTAAGATGGATCCTTGATTAATAGTATTGATTACTAATTTCTTTTGGGGTTATTTTTGTCTCTTATATTGCATAATTTTGAGTTTATATTTGATACTAACCTGTTTATGCATCTCAATTCTATTGTTTGTTCATGTTGATTACAATTGTCTGATTTGCTATCTCAATTATATATTAGACCTTGTATGCTAATATGATGTTATGCAATTGGGCTTAAAATTATAATTGTTAAAGTTAAATAATTTGCGCTAGAAATTAGATGAGTCATATCTAAAAAGAACAATTCATGCTAATACTAGACAAATAATATCATTTGATAATTATAATTCATTTTTCTAATTTATGGCTTAATGCTTGTAGCTTATCTATTTGAGTTAGTAATTTAATATCTGTATTATTGGTGAAATCCAAAGTTCTAAATCTACCTCTAATTTAATTTCTCTATATTTTCTTGACTCGTTTGCCTTTTTTTTCTATTTCTTTAATTTATATTGATACTTGAACTTCTCCTTTGAATTGTTCTTTTTATTTGAAAAAGCTAAATTTAAAATTATTATTGTTTCTCGTGAAATCGACACCTTGTACTCGCTAGTCTACAGTTGATCTTGTGTACTTGCAAGTAAAAAGGATTTTAAAACTGAACATAAAATCCACATCAAGTTTTTGGCGCCGTTGCCGGAGAACGAATTGTGATTTTTAAATTTCTTTTCCTTTTATTCTTTTTATTTATTTGTTTTTTTTCCTTTTTTCTCCCCTATTCTTTTCTACCCCCATCCCTTTATTTTTTTTTGTTATTATTCTTCATTATTTTTATTTTATTTATTTTATTCCCCATTTCTTCCTAATCTAACACTTTTATTTCTTTTCTCTACATTCCATTCGAATCTAACTACTTTCCCCATTCCATCCTAGTCTAATCTAACTATTTTATTTCTATTATTGTGTTTATTTTTTCTAGCAATTTCCCTTATTAGTCTTGTTCAATCACCTTCCCTTTTACTTGACTTATTTTCTTCTATTTTATTTTATTTTCTTTTTTAATTTTTTTCTTTGATCTTTCTTTTATTTATTTTCTTTTCTTCTTATTCATTTAGTGGTTATTGTGTTGGTAATTTCATTCTATTCTCTTGATTGTTTGTGGGTTATATGCATGGTAGATGTTCTTCATTCATAGATCTCAAAGAATATAATTCTGAAATTGAATGTTCACTTAGTAGGATAAGAGCTAAAATTAAAAATGTAAATATAATTAAAAAATGGCTGAAAAACCAACCCTGCCTAAGTAACTTAAGTAGTATTTCACACCCACCACTTATGATTCTCCTATAAGTACCTGTATGTCCATTGTTACAGGGCCATTTGAGATTAAACATTCCCTTATCCATGCATCCTTTTATGGCCTAGAGTCTAAAAATCCTTTCAAGCATGTTGATGCATTTTTAGAGATATGTCTTATCTCTTCTTAAATAATGTCTCTAGTGGTGCTCTTCATTTGCACCTTATTCCCTTCTCTTTGAAAGATAAAGTTAAAGTTTAGCTAGATACATAGACAAATATCACCACTTGGGATCAAATGCAAAAGGAATTCTTGAAAAAGCCTTTCTCTATTGGTAAAGCTAACTGTCTTAAGACGTCCTATAACTACTTTCTCATAAAATAAAAATGAGCAATTGTATGAAAGTTGCGAAAGGTTTGTAGAGTTTTTGCAAAGTTGTCCTCACCATGAGGTTGCTATGTTACAACTTGTCCAGAGTTTTTATTCTAACTTAGATAAGCACAACAGGTGGGGCTTGATGCATCTTGTGATGGTAGTTCCTTGTATAAAACTCTTGAAGAAACTTGGAAATTATTTCGACATTTGAGTGAAAATTCACACTTGCATGCTACTTCCTCACATTCTGATTCGTCTAACCAATAAGGAAGTACAAAAGGGATTTATGAGGTTTCACATTCACTTGACCTTTTTAGTAAAGTTAATGCTTTAACTAAGAAATTTGATTAATTGTTATGCATGAGCAAAGTGTTTAACACCCCTTTTATACAAGGTGTGTGATCGATTTGTGCTAGTCTCATGCATAATTCTCTTGATTGTCCTTGTGTTGGTAAGTCTGACTGTGTGACTGAACAAGTAAATGCTGCCCAAGGATTTCCTCTATCCAATAATCATTATTCTAATACTTATAATCATGATTGAAGGAATCATTATAATTTTTAATAAAGGTCTCAAAATGTTGAGAATCTTTAAGCCCAGTCCAGTGGACCTACCTCTCCTAGTTTCCAAAACTAGAGATGTGCTCCTTCTACCTCTCATTAACCTCCATCTGGGAGCTCTGACGAAGACATGATAATTTCTGCTCTTGGTACCTTGGCTTCTGTTGTGCAAAATGTTGATTCCAAGGTCCAAGGAATTGAGTCTGAAATGCATATTGTTGATTCTCACTCACAATCTATAACTGAATTAGAAACTCAACTTGGGCAACTAGCCGTAGCTGTTGGTAAAAAAGAAACAAGGAAAACTTCTAAGTCATCCTATATAGAACCCTAAAGGCCAGTATTTTGAACAATTGAAAGATGTAAATGTTCTTAAGAATGGTAAAGAAGTTGATAACAAGGGGGGTGAGAAGGAACATGATAAAGAGGAAAGACTTAAGGGCATTCAGAGTAACCTTGAAACTAGAAAGAAAAATGACCCGTCCCCATCCTCTATTATGACTGACCCAGCTATCACATATAAGCTAAGGGTTCCTTACCCTCAAGTGTTGAATGCACAATTCCCTTCTAAGAAATATTAGCAAAGGTAAGACATCCTAGAGCCCCTTGAGCAAGTTAAGGTTAATCTTCCTCTTTTGGAAGCAATTAAGCAGATCCTCGATTATGATAAGTTCCTTAAAGACATATGTTCTTTTCAAAGGAAATCCAAAGATGATAAGTCTAAAGAGGTTCTATTAAGTGACCAAGTGAGCTCTATATTAAAATTTGATACTCTATCTAAGTTAGAAGGTCCTGGTGTCCCTGCTATTTCATGCTATAGTGGTAATCACAAAATTGAAAGGACACTTTGGATTTGGGTTCTAGTGTAATTTAATACCCTATTCTATCTAATTATAGTTGGGATTGGGTGAATTGAAACCTTATGACTGTACTCTTCAACTTGCTGATAAGTCAGTTATACTCCTAAAGGCAGATAGATGATGCCTTGGTTCAAATTGATAAAAGGATTCTTTCCTATTGATTTTGTAGTGTTGGACATATGCCTTAGTCATGCTTCTAGCAAATCCCTCCTATTTTAGGATGTCCCTTCCTAGCCATATTTAATGCCACATTGCCATCATTAACTATGGGTCGGGTGTGATGGGTGTCTCAGTCATGAACATGAGGGTTAGGCTTAACATTTTTAAAGCTTCTTCTTTACCTGTACTTAAAAATGAATCAAAATGCTTATGTGTTAATGTGATTCATAAAATGATTGAAGAAATTTTACCTGTTGTTCTTAGTAATAATCCCTTATAAACCTGTCTTTCCCATGGAGACTTGAGATTGTTTGAATCAGGTGAGATGGATTCTACTCTTGACTCTACTCCTTATCTTGAGTCTTCCACTTAGGTGTCACTTATGAGCCCTTCCCACATTTACAAGTTCTCCTATGCCACATTCTATTGTGTCCCCACCTAAACTTGAGTTAAAACCTCTCCCTAGTTCACTCAAGTGTGTGTTTCTAGGCCATAAAGAGACCTTACCTGTTATTATATCTTCTCTTTTGTCTTGTGATTAAGAGAAAGAGTTGATTAACGTATTGTATGATCATAAGGGTGCTATTCGGTGTTCGATTGCTGATTTAGAAGAGATTAGTCCAACTATTTTCATGCATAAAATTCACTTAGAGGACAATGTTAAACATATTAGGCAAGTCCAACGTAGGCTGAACATCCATGTAAAAAAAATTGATCAGAAAGAGGTAGTAAAGCTTTTAGAGGTAGTAAAGCTTTGGGATACAGGCATTATCTATCCAATTTCTGATAGCCAATGGGTCAGTCAGTTCAAGTCGTCCTTAAGAAATATGAGATGATTATGGTTAAGGATAATGAAGGTGAACTAATTCCTACTAGAGAAATCACAGGGTAGAGGGTGTGCATTGATTACAGAAAACTGAATTCTATCACTAGAAATAACATTTTCCCATGCCCTTCATTGATCAAATGTTGGAAAAATTAGCTAGATAAAGTTTTTAACATTTTCTAGATATACATTCAAATACCAATCTATCTTGAGAACCAAGAGAAAACGACTTATGGGAGGATGTCATTCGGGTTATGTAATGCACATTCTCCATTTTAAAGATGCTTGATGGTAATATTTTCTTATTATATTAATAATTTCATGGAGGTGTTTATAGGCGATTTCTCTATTTTTGGTTCTTCCTTTTATGTGTGTCTTACTAATTTGTCCACTGTGCTGAAAGGATGTTAAGAAGTGAATCTTGTCTTGAGTTGGAAGTGAGGCTTTTCATGGTCTACAAAGGGATTGTGTTAGGCCATAAAGTATCTAAGAAAGGGATTGAGATTGATAAAGCCAAGCTTGATTTGATTTCTAATTTGCCTAATCCTTTTTTTGTGAAGCAATTCAGATCTTTTCTTAATCACGTTGGTTTCTATAGGAGAATTATCAAGGATTTTAGTAAGGTGTCTAGGCCACTTCTTAATCTCCCTACTAAAGATGCTCCTTTTGTGTTTAATAAATCTTGTGTGAAAGCTTTTGAAAAGCTTCATACTTTATTGCCGTCAGGTCCTATTGTGCAAACCCCTGATTTTTCTCTACCATTTGAGATTTTATGGGATGCATTTCATTTTGCTGTTAGGGCTATTTTGGATCAAATGGTGAATAGAATGCCTCATGTCATATGCTATTCTAGTAAAACTCTAACTGATGCTCAAAAGAATAATTCTACTATTGAAAAAGAGCTATTAATGGTCATATTTGCACTTGATAAATTTCATCCACACCTTTTGTGTTCAAAAGTGATTATATTTACTGACCATGCTGTATTAAGGCATCTGTTGGCCAAGAATGACACTAAGCCTAAACTCATTAGGTGGATTTTGTTGCTCTAAGAATTTGATATTGAGATAAAGGATAGGAAAGGGACGAAAAATTCAGTTGTAGACCACTTCTCTAAGATGTTTACTAAGTATACTGATGACTTAGTTGGATTTTCAGACCGTTTTTCTGATGAGCAACTATTTGTTATGTCACATGCCCCTCTCCCCTGGTTTGCTCATATTGTGAATTATCTTGTCACTGGAAGAATCTATCCTTCCTAGTCCAAATAAGAGAAAGATAGGTTCTTCTCATAAGTAAGGTATTACTATTGGGAAGACCCTTATCTTTTTAAATATTATCCTGACAAGTGGTTCATAAGTGTGTTGCTAAGAGTGAAATTCATAGTATTCTGACGTTTTATCACTCTTATGCTTTGGTGGTCATTTTGGAGGTTGCACGACAACTGCAAAGGTCCTACAAAGTGGATCTTATTAGCCAACTCTATTTTGTGATGCCCACCGTTGTTTTCTTACTTGTGACCGTTGTTAGCGTATGGGTGTCTCTACTAAAAAACTTCGTATTAACGACAGAATTCAGTGACGGAAAAAATCAACGACAGACTTGGCGACGGATATGGCGACTGAAAAAGAGTTTTACAAAAAAGTCAGATTGTGCGACAGATATGGCGACGGAATTGTTAATCCGTCGCCTCTAGCGACGGAATTTCCGTCGCCCCAAAAAAAAAATTTGAATTCTTTTTTTTAAAAAATGGGGGTGGCGACGGAATTTCCGTTGCCATTCCGTCGCCACCCCATTTAATTTCGCAGCCCAGCAGTTCTTCCTCTTTCATTTCTGCGATAGCTTCGAAGAGAGAGAGAGAGGGTGTGGCAACTGCACGAACCCCGCTCACTGACCGTCCCCTGCCTAGCCAAGCCACCGCCGGCCATCCCCCGGTCCTCCCGCCACCGTCTGTCACCGCCGGCCGTCGCCTGTCACCGCCGGCCACCCCTCACTGCCGGTTTTTTGGAGTAGTTTGAGGTATTTTTCTCAACTAAATTACTTGTAATTTCTACAAATATTTGTACTACATTGTTAGAATTTCATAGTTACTTCATATTTATGTTGAAATGTGGTGTTTGTGTGAGGTTATTGCTTTAATTTAATTCAAGATTGGGGTAAATGCGATTTAGGGTTTAGGCTTGGTAGTTTGAAGTTAAAGTTTGATATATTGGTGGAATGAAATGGTTTAATTGATAATGTTGTTGAAATGTGCTATTTGTGTGAGCTTATTACGCTAATTCATTACAAGATAATTCGTTACAAGAATTTGGTAAATGCAGTTTAGGGTTGAAGTTTGATAATTTGAAGTTGAAATTTCATATGTTGGTGGAATGAGATGTTTTAATTGATAATGTTGTTGAAATTTGGTTGGAGATTTTGCTCAATGCAATTTAGGGTTTAGATTTGGTGATGTGAACTTGAAAGTTGATATGTTTTGGTAGATTGAGATACATTAGTTTATAATTTTGTTCGAATGTGATGTTTGTTTGAAGTTGCAGCTCATATTTGTTTAAAGATTTCGCCCAATGCAATGTACACTTAGATTTGGTAATTTTAAGTTTAAATTTGATATGTTGGTGGAATAAAGTGGTCAACTATGTATGAATTATTAGTTTTGTGATATTCGTGACAATGTACGCAATTTTAAAGTACGTAATTATGTACGCAATTTTAAAGTACGCAAATGTGATATGTTAGTTTTTTTTTTTTTTTTTTGGGTTGCATGTGGAAATTTTAAAGTAAACATATATAATATATAATTTTGTAATTTATGTAATTATTATAATGTTGATTAAAATTAATTCTTATCAAATACCTTATGTGGTTATTGTTATTTGAGCAGAATATGAATGGTCCTCCACATCGTAGGTGGATGTATAATAGATTACTACCTGATTGTAGTGGTTATACGCAAGAATTTCTAGATGGAGTAAACGAATTCGATCAATTTGCACGTGAACAGACAGAGTTTATGAATGGGGGAAAGTATGGATGTCCTTGTGTGAAATGCAGAAATAGGGTATACTTGACACCTGATGATGTCAAGATGCACCTTATGTATAAGGGTTTTGTGTAAGGGTATTGGTTTTAGATAAGTCATGGGGAAATAGAACCTCAGTAATATGATTTTGGGTATTCAAATAGTGAAATTCCTGAAGTTGGAGGTTCAAGTCATGTTAATAATGACCATTCTGAATCCTACATAGATTGGATGGAGGACATGGTTGATGATGCTATAACAGCAAATCAAAATGTAAGGGAAGAGGGGTCAAGCACTTGCCGAGAACCATTTTATAATATGGTTCAAGCTACTCAACAACCCTTATATGATGGTTGCTCCACCCACAGTGAGCTATCTGCGGCGGTGAGATTGTTGAGTATTAAATCTAATTATAATATGCTTCAAAATTGTTTCAATGAAGTTGTTCAATTAATGAAAGAGATGTGTCCCCCTAACAACCACGTGCCAAACAATTATGGGCAAACAAAGAAGTTTGTTAAAGATCTCGACAACGATGTGATCCAAATTTATTGTTGTCGGAAAGGTTGCATGCTATTTTGTAAGGAGGACGCAAACCTAGATGCGTGCAAGTTTTGTGGGCATTCAAGATGGAAGAGGCAAAGGTCACAACAAAGGAATCAGAATCCATTGCCATACTAAAGGATGCATTACTTACTGTTAAAACCTCGACTGCAGAGGTTGTACGCATCAAGAACTAGTGCAGAGCACATGAGATGGTATTATGAATATCGACGTAAGGACGGTGTTTTATGTCATCCGTCAGATGGGGTAGCATGGAAACATTTCAATACCAAGTACCCTAAATTTGCTGTAGAGCCTCGGAATGTGAGGCTTGGCTTATGTGCTGATGGATTTAATCCTTACACATTGTCTTTAAGATCATTCTCCATTTAGCCGGTGGTCGTTACACCTTATAACCTCCCCCCTAAAATGTGTATGACCACACCGTTAATGTTCTTAACTTGTGTAATCTTCGGGCCCAAAAATCCTAAGAACAAGATAGATGTATATTTACAACCTCTTGTTGATGAGTTGAAAGAGTTATAAGATGTTGGAGTTGAGACTTATGGCATTTCCACGGGGCATACATTTCAGATGAAAGCTGCACTTACGTGGACTATCAATAATTTTTCCGCATATAGAATGTTATCCGGGTGGAGTACTAATGGCCAATTGGCATATCCCGTATGTATGAAACAGCAAAAGCCTTTGAGATTGAGAAATGGAGGTAAATTCTCATGGTTTGACTGTCATCGGTGTTTTTTGCCAAGGAATCATGCGTTCAGAAGAAATAGAACAGCATTTAGGAAAGGCAGAACTATTACAGGGGGTCCTCCTCGCCGAGTATTTGGGGAAGAACTTTAGGCCGAAGTGGAAGATTATCCATTGGTAAGTACAAATGGTGACTTCGTCATAGTAGGATTTAAGGAAAATGAGCACAACTGGACGAAGAAGAGCATATTTCGGGAGTTGCCTTATTGGCAACACCAACTGCTCTGCCATAATTTGAATGTGATGCATATTGAAAAGAACTTCTTTGAGAACATTATCAACACTGTTATGGATGTTCTTGGGAAAATAAAGGACAATGCTAAATCAAGAATGGATGTTGCAGAAATATGTGATAGACCAGAATTACATTTACATTCAGGCCCAAGTGATAAGCCGGTTAAACCAAAAGCGAAGTTCATACTTCCTGTGGATAAACGAAGAGAGTTGTGTGAATGGGTGAAGGAGCCTCAAATGCCTGATGGATATTGCTCTAATTTGAGGAATATCGTGGACCCTAATGAGGCTAAGTTCAACAACATAAAAAGTCATGATTGTCATGTCTTCATAGAGACTCTTTTACTAATTGCATTTGGTGCGCTCCCAGATGATGTGTTGAAACCTCTTATTGATATAAGCCAGTTCTTCGAGAACTTATGCTCAACAACATTGTGGAAGGATATGCTTGAGGAACTGTATCACAACATTGTCATCACTTTGTGTAAGTTAAAGACCATTTTCCCTCCTGGCTTTTTCAGTGTAATGGAGCACCTGCCAGTGCATTTGGCAGAAGAGGCTCAACTAGGTGGTCTAGTACAATACCGATAGATGTATCCATTTGAGAGGTAAATTATACTATAATCGATGAAGCCTTATATGAATTCTTATATGTGGAATCACTTAGAAGTGAATGCGATTGTGAATTTGGTAGGTTCTTTAGCCGATTGAAGAAAAAGATAAAGCAACAAGCATGTCCTGAAGGTTCAATCACAGAAGCATACCTAGAGGCGAGGACATTCTTCGCCCCCTATTACTTTGGCTCTAATGTGCCCTCTATGCACACTAGGTGCAGGAGAAATGAGGATGATGATGAACATATTAATCATTTTCCAACTCTGTCTGTGTTTGCACCGCAAGGGACCGCTATTGGTAGGGAAAGATCAAGGTATCTCACAAATGCCGAATATGTTATTGCCCATCTTTACGTGTTGTTAAATTATGATGAAGTTAAACCTTATATAGGGTGAGTGGTATTTTCACTTCCAATTGAGTTTATCATTCAAAGCGCAAGTATATTAATAGGCTTCATAAAATGTGATAGAATTTTCACAGAACAAGTCAGAACTGCACGTCCCAATGTCAGCGACGCAGATGTTGACACCATCATTGAAACTCATTTCGTAGATTGGTTTAGTGAGAATGTAAGTACTATAACTCATTTATTTATAATTTTAACATAACAGTTAATTAGGTGCATTGTATTAATTAAAACCACATGTTATGTCACCTTAGGTGCATTATATTCAACTATTCGAGACCGACAAACATTGCTACTTGAGCCAATTGGCTGTGAAGCCAAAGGGGTATGTGTCGACGTGGATGGCATATAGAGTAAATGGATTCAAATTCCACACAGAAGCTCGAAGCGTCGGGAAGAGAACGTATAATTGTGGTGTTGGTGTTTATGGCACTGGGGAAGGCGATATTGAGAATGATTGTTATGGTGTACTGAAGGATATTGTCCAAATTGAGTACATAGGCGAACCACTTAAACGATGTGTGCTCTTCAGTTGTGAGTGGTTCAACCCCACATTGAATTGTGGGACATGATCTCATAAACTAAGCAACCTTATTGACGTCCATCGTACAAGAAGGTACCAAAAGTACGACCCATTTATTTTCTCAAACACCGCATCACAAGTATACTTCATACCACATGCAGATTGCACAAGGGATAGGGCCAATTAGCTTGTTGTCATACCAACCAAACCAAGGGCGAGAGTAGATCAGCAGTACACTCTACCTGCTGCGTACCAACAAACGGACATGACGACTATCGTCGAACTTGTGAATGACGCCATCCCTGCATCATTAGTGGATGAAAGTGCACCACCGGAAGAGGTTAATAATGAAATAGGGTTTTCATTCATTTAGAGTAATGACGAGATAGATGAGGTAGAGAATGATGAGGATGATGAAGAGGAGGAGTGGGGTGACGGTAATGAAACAGATGAAGCGGAAGAAAATTTACATTTGTATGATGATGGCGACGATGACATTGATGATGATGAGGATGTAGATGATTGAGTGGTTATGAATTCTTATGTATTTGAGTGCTTTGCATGTCAAACAATTGGTTGTGACTTTACTTATATTTTATGAATGAGCTTTGCAAAATATGTGTAACCTACGTACCTATTATGATGTATGAGGAAAACGGTTTATATGTGCAATCATTATATATTTATACTTGGCTTTGTTGTTACCTATTTTAGGTATGGATTCAAGTTCTCGTCGAGGTAAGTCCTCCCCTCGAGGTAGAGGACAAGGGCGTAGGAGCTCTACCGTAGATCCGACCGCAATGGACATTGATCCATCTTCCCCCCAGGTACCTCATATCCCAATTCAGCCAGGAGCCACAATGGCTGCTTATATACCAGGTATTTCAGGACCACTGCGTCCCCTATTTGGGGCTTTCCATCATCAGACCTCATACATTCCTAACCAAAGCACCATGTACGGCTAATTTGCCTACAACTTTCCTCTAAACCCCCATGTTGTTCACACTGTGCAACCTACTCTCCAACCTGCTCACCCTAACACAAACCAGTCCCAAGAGAACATTGCAAGTGGTGAAAGTGAAGCACAATCCAGTCATGGGAGCACTCGAGCTAAGACTTGGATTGAGTCGGATGGTAATGGGTAAGACTTCATTTGTTATATCTTACAGAGTACTGCATGAATTTTGCATAACAAGTAATCAATTTGATGTGTTATGTTCAATTAGATTTCTCCCTAATGATGGTGTTGTTAGCAGATTTCGCTCATATTTCAAAGCAAATTTGACAAAGCTTAGCCTAGTTGGAGCAAAGTGCCCAAACCAGTACGAGATTTGTGGTTTGGAGAGTTCAAGGTAACTACAGTGATTTCGTATTAACAGTTTCTATGAACGTGATAAATTACTATTGTATTATTTGATGTGTTTTTTGTTTTCATAATTGCAGAAGTGGTGTGCTTGGGATCCGGTCCATGAGGATCGTATAAGAAGGAATTTTGAAAACCGAGGCAATGCACGCTTGGGAGACTTATTTGGCAAAGCAAGAAAGCATAACAAGAAGCCTGTTTGGCTCGGTGATGCCCAATGAGATGGACTCCACCAGCACTGGGCGAATGAACATTGCAAGAAATTATGTGAAACAGCCCAGAAGAACCGACTGGGAACTCCAGAAAGTGGTGGCCCATCTCTTCACACCTGTGGCTCGATCCCTATGCATGAGCATAGGCGGCGTCTGGTAAATGAATTAATGTTTTCTATATATTTGTTTAAGTTTAATACTGTATTCTGTGTTGTACTTGACATCATTGTTTCTGGCACGTACATAGAGGGAATAACTTGGGACGGAGCCCACCATTGTTGAATTATTCAATCCCACTCACAAACTCCACGGCAAAGAAGATGCCCCTTGGGTTGACAAGAAATCACAACAAACATATGTAAGCAATTAGTTATTCTCAATCTTCATTGGCAGTTCAACACTAACTTGTAAACTTTATTTTAAGTAATTGCAGTATGCATGATTTCGTGCGCATGTTGTGGTGTTGTAGGAATCCTTTGAACGTGATTTTCAAAATGTTATCAACTCTCAAGGGACCAGGGATGGCACTTCTCAAGATCCAAACCAGCCATTTCCAAACCCAAATGAGTTGTGGGTGAAGACGTTCAAGAACAAGAAGGGTCGTATTTATGGCATTGGTGACGAGGCTGTCAACATTAGGGAATCTGGTTACTTCAGTCTCAGTCAAAGATTTGGTACAGTTTTCATATTAAAGTTTCAACGAATATGGTTATATATTGAATTTACTTAATTGCAATACTAATGCGTACTTTACTGAAATGCCTATCAACAGGAACCGATTCTACGCCATCGCAACAAGAGCTCAATGACTTAAGGGGTGTACTAACCAACTTGGAGGGTGAGCTAACTTCACAAGCTGAAAGCTACTGATTACTTATGGAGAAATGGAAGCAACTGGAGGAATCCAACAAATTGCTCACCCAAAGCAACCAACAATTGAAACAAATGATGAGTATCCATCAGCGTCTCCAAGCTTTCTTTCAAATGCAATAGGCATCTGGCTCGGGATTTTAGCTACCATTTACTCATCAATCGCAACATAATAAAGAAGATGGTGAGGCAGAGAAAGAGGAAGAGGAAGAGGAAGAGGATGATCTTCACCTTGGTGATTGAGTTGGTTGTAGTTTTCCTTTAGCTGGTGGCTCTTCTGCTTGGTTGTTTACGTAGTACATCTCTTACTGCTTGCTTGCCCTTCCCTTTCTGCTTATTTCACTCCGCTCCCCCTGGTGCTTATTTCACTCCCCCCCCCCATTTGGCACTTGCTTCTCCCTCTTCTGCAAACATATATATAACTTCATTCTCAATTACTAGCAACTTTTGGTTTGTTTGAATTTGTGGTTTGTAATATATAGAGACTTTGTTTAGAACTTGTGGTTTGTGATATGTAGAGACTTTGTTTGGAACTTGTGGTTTGTGAATTGAAAATCCTTAGTTGGAAGTGTTGCTTGGATGTGATATTTCACCTTTGTGTGGCTTGAAATTGTTGAGAACGCTTCGAATGAAATCATATTCGAAACCATTAGATGTTGATTGAGTGCGAAGATCTTGTAAATTTCTTGCAGGGATTGAAATGTATGTATGGATATGATCAAAAACAAGCGATTTTGTTTTAAAAAAAAGAGAAACCTACCAATGGAATGGCGACGGATTGAGAAGAAATTTTTTTTTTGGGAAGAGGTGGCGACGGAATGAACCATCCGTTGCCACCCCCTGCCCCGCCAATTTTCCCCGCTAAAAAAAGCATGTCACAATTTCTATCGCTGAATCTGTCGCCGGGTACTCAGCGATGAGCGAAAACCCGACAGCCGTATTCCGTTGCCAATTCCGTCGCTGATGTTAAAATTCCATCGCTGATGAACCGTGTTCCATTGCTGATTCCGTCTTTATCTTGTCCCATTGTGATATGATGTCCATTTCTCATATTCTGATTGTTGAGATATTTGATATGTGGGGCATTTATTTCATGGGTCTCTTTCCTTCATCTGTTTGGCTTTGTTTACATATTGGCTGTTGTTGATTATATGTCAAAGTGGATGGAAGCTCCAACTAAGAAGACCAATGACCATAGGGCTATGGTTAACTTTGTAAAAGAGTGTATATTTTGTCAATATAGGATCCCTAGAGCTCTTATTAGTGATAGAGGTGGCCACTTTTATCACTGGTCTTTTGAGACTTTGTTTAGAAAATATTTTGTGACTCAAAAAGTAGCTACCCCGTATCACCTTCAGACTAGAGGCCAAGTTGGTGTGTCTAATCATAAGATCAAGTCTACACTTAAAAAAGCAATTTGAGCCAATAAAGGACTTGTCTTTGAGATTGCATGATGCTTATAGGCTTATTGTACTACTTATAAGACTCTCCTAAGAATGTCTTGTTACTGGCTTCTTTTTAGTAAGGCTTGCCACTGGTCATTTGAGTTAGAACATTGTGCTTTTTAGGCGATTAAAGTCTTTAATTTTGATATAAAACAAGCAGGCTCTAATCGTAGGCTTCAATTGAATGAATTTGATGAATTGCATAATAAAGCCTATGAGAATACTAAGATTTATAAAGCCAAGACTAAATCTTTTCATTATAAAATGATTTCTCGTAAATCTTTTAAACCTAGTCAAAAGGTTTGGATTTTTAATTTTAAACTTATATTGTTACCTGACAAGTTGAGATCTAGATGGAATGGCCCCTTAATTGTACAACAAGTATTTCCCTCTGGGGGAGTCCTAATTTTGAATCCCCAAGATGGTCAAGTTCTTACTGTCAATGTTCAACATTTGAAACCTGTTGTGATTAATGAGATTGAGCCTAATTTGATTGAGTCCATCAGTCTAGTAGACCATGTTTACTATTGTTGTAAATTTTCCGCAAGCGTACGGTTTAATCGTTGTAGCACTTACGGGTGTCGTCCTCAAGGATGGTTGTGAAACTAAGTTACTAGCCTAATTATATTAGCAACTAAGGTGACCTGACACAAACAAAAGATTGCATACTAAAATTTAAAGCACTTCAGTCATAACGGAGAACAGAAGAACAGGAAACCAGAGCCCAAACACTGAACCCAAATTCATATCATAAACCCAGAAACAGAATGCAAGGCAAGAAATTCGAAATTAGAACGGGCAGGACAAGGAACCCAAAATCACTAATGTCCCTACTCATTAGCTTAACCATGAATCAGCCCAAGCAAACAAAAGCTAGCAAAACTAAACTGACTAAAGTTGAATACGACCAGAATGGGGAAAAAGTCAAGAGACTGCAACTTCAGCAAATAGAATTCCCAGTGTCCTTCCTCGAACCAAAAATTAAAAATAGGGGAGGGGAATTTCGCATCCCAGGTCAAACAAATTCAACCCAGATTTCCAGAATTTAGAGTAAACAGAATTTCCAGCAACTAAAATTTCTAGCCAGGCTTAACAGATTGCACGCCACAAGGGATTTTGGACAACCCAAAAATCATCGAACAATCAAAACATAAATGCACAGAGGAGTCGAAACAGGGGAAAGGGGAAACCCAAAATCAATCCAAAAGTGCTAAAATCAAAGCTGAAAATCATGAATGTCAACTCTAAAATGACAAAATCGAAGCCAAAGTACATGAATTTGAAGACTAGGAACAAATCTGAAAGTCGAAATTCCAGCTAAGAGGCCCGAAAACTAGCCTTAATTTCTAAAATTGAACTTGAACATCATGCTAAATTTACTCAAGGCTGAAACGAAAACTAACTAAACCTTAAGAAAAACCTAATTGATACCTCCCTTATGGCCGAGCAACTCTCCATTTGTAGCCCCCCTGACCGCCTTCTGCCCTCCTCCGTTCACTACTTCCTTTGTTCCCCTTGTAACCGATGCATTGAAGATGAAATTGATGATGGACTGGTAACTGTTGCAAGGAGGGAGATGAAGAAGCAATGGTATAAGAGGGGGGGTTCATTTCGGGTGTCTAGGTCAGAACAAGAAGAAGGAACAAAAAAGGGGGGAGACTCGAGGTATCTAGGACCAAGAGCAAAAGAGGGAGGAGAGAGAAAGAAATGGGAGGGGGGAAGGCATGGCCGGGTCACGTGCCGTGCACGTGACAGGGCCCTTTTTTTTAATTTTTGTCTTCTTTTTTTTTTTTTTGGGTTTGTTTTTGTTATTGTTGTTTGGTTCGGGTTTGAATCAACTTGGCCTAGTTCTTCAATTTTCAGCCTTCCTTCATCTTTTTCGCGTCTTTTTTCTAAATTATTCAATACCTACAAAACAAAATAAAATCAAATAAAAACCTAAAAATAACAATTATTTCGAGCATAAATTAGGTAGAAAGGTACTGTAGAAATAGCACATTTTTAGCGTCAACAAATGCCCCCACACCAAAGTTTTTCTCGTCCTCGAGTAAAACAAAACGAAAAAGCCTAGAAAAACAAAAGAAAATCCTAACTCACTTTTCTAGGAATCACGGTTGCACTTAGCATGTGCAACAAGCCCTTTAAACCCCTAGTGGACGAGTGAGATCTCGTGAGGATTTATAAAAAATATACCCATAAAATGTATAAAAGGAAACATAAAAAGAAATTCGAAAATCTTTTTTTAAATAAAAAATAACATGTACAAAATCGGGAAAAGATATATACACATTCTAATCAACTAAATCATCCATGTAGCAAAGATATTGGCATGCATATAAACAAAATGTACTCATCAAGGCTCTCTGCTTCATGAATGACATCAACGCCCTAGCGTTTTACTCCACTGTACGTCCAGATTGGGAATCCATCCTAGTGCTTGTGTGCATGTGTATCATCATCCTAGGGCTTAGGCTTGACTAGAATCCCACTTGACTGATACAAATTATATTATTGACTGACTTAATAACATAGGAAGCAAGTTTTTCCAGTAGTAGTATTACATCAAAGGGTAACACCCAGTAGCGCATGCCTCAAATGGTTACTTGTCATTCTAAATTTATTCCATTTCTTTTCCTTCATTTTTTTTTTTTTTAAGTTTCTCTGTTTCTTTTTTTTTCATTTTTTTTTTTGCATGCATTTTTTTCCTCTCTTTTTTTTTTTCTTTTTTTTTCAATAAAACATCAAAGTAATTGTGTCAAAAAAAAACAAGTGGGAGAGCCAATCATGGGAAGCTAAGGCCTTAAGACAATGAGGATGAAATAAATAGGGATTGGATAACACAGCGATAATAAACAAATGGGGTTAGAATCAGGGCTAAGAATGACACATCAAGGATGGAGACCTAACATGCACATCATGCATATATACAAGCTAAAAATCAAGTGCAGGGCATCCAAGCTGATCAGAATAGTACAAAACTTCTCCAAAAACAAAACAAAAATCTTTTTGGGATTTTTCAAAATTTTCAAAGTGTATTTATTTTTTTTTAGGGCAAAATTTCCAAAAAATTTCGAAAAATGGGCACCTTACCCCCACACCTAAACTCCACAATGTCCTTATTGTGGGAACTAAGGAGCCAAAAAGCAACACCGAAAATCGAGACAAAACACAAATATATACAAACTCACATAACAAAACTAAAGAAAATCAAAAAAATCAAAAACTCACGAAATAAAGTATAAAACAATCCTAGATATCCATAACTTACAAAGAGACGCAAAACCGAATACAACTAAGAGTGATCACAGCCAACACGGCTCAACAAATCCCAAATTTCTCCTCAAGATTGATCGCCCATCACAACCACAATCCTAAATATCTACAACTAAGAAAAAGAAAAGAAACGAAAAAAGAAGAGGGAAGAGAAGAGAATGGAATGATCATACCAGGTCAGGTGCAGAATTACACCTAAGCTAAAGCCTCCTGATATAACTAGAGGCTCATAGAGCGTCAGCCACTCCATCACAATGCATAAGCCGTTATTCAAATCAAAACCCATTAGCGCATGTAGCAGCTTATCATATAAACAAGACCAACTCTCAAGAAGATGAAACAGGAAACACCAACGAGGTGGAACAAGAAAGAGTACATCCACCATTGCAATTCAGCACAAGTAAGGGCCCGTTTCAACTTGTCAAATAGGTGGGCTCAATCAGAAAAGAGGTAGAGATACTCAAAAGTAGCCAGGAAGTGGGTCATCGGCCAAGAAATGTAATCATCATGAATGACCAGTCGAGGCAAATCAGAGGATCCTAAGTCCACTAGTCCTTTAAGGTCAATATGTGTATGAGTCTGGTCTAAATCAAAATTTTCTGGAGCAACATTCGCAGAGTCAACAAAGTTAGACTTGCAAGATTCAAAAAGGAGGTCAGCTTGGATTGAGTCAAAAGAAAAAGATTCATATTTAACACGCAGATCCACTTCCAACCCCACATGGGAATCGAAAGTGAATGAGTCATATTCAACAGAGAATGACTCATGAGGTATTAGAGGGTCAAAAGAGAATGATTCATATTCAATACAAAAACCCTCATCAAGACTTGAAGTAATATCAAACCCACATGAAAAAGATTCATATTCCACAGGCAGAATAGCATCAACAAAGTCCAAAATGGTGGGTTCAATGTCCTTTTCACATGACTCCTGTGAAATAGCATTTGAGTCATCTAAATCACGAAGCTCAACTACAGATGGGATGCTCATATCTAACTCACCAGTATTCTCAGATTCCTAACCCTCCTTAGACTCAGAAAATTCATCAAAAATGGTGAGTGGGTTGGCATAAACTAGGACGTTTTCAATGATATCCTTATGGGAGTTAGTGTGGGGTGTAAGGTCGGGAGATAGAGACATAGGGAGATCATCCTCTTATTCTAGACTAGGCAAAGACAGATCATTATTCAAGCTAGATCTAGAATGATAAGAGGGCTCAAAATCCTCATAAAGACTAACTTCAAGTTTAGGAGATCGTAAACTACAGTCGGGCTAATTACAATTCTCCCTACTTTGGGTGACACCGTGAGAATATTTAGTAATTTGCATTTTCATGGTCTCTGTCATTTTAGCAGTCAATTCATTAATTCTCTTCTCAACACTAGCACATTGAGCATCAAAATAGTCACGACATGGACAAGAACAAGCATCATGAGCAGAAGATTCACAATAATCACACCAAACAGGAGGCACAGAAGCATAAGAGGAGTCATACGAATCTATAAAATGACCTCGGGAGTAAGGATTTGCATAAAAAGCAGACTCAGCATGAGTTGGGTACTTTAAGTTCATTTTAGCTTGTTCAAACTTATAAGTATCCCAATCTAACCTTTCAAAGAAATCCCAAACCTCATCTTGAAATCTAAACAACAATCCTAGCAAACCCCCTCACCACATGGACTCAACAATACCCCTAAATTCAGCATTTAGACCCAAAACAATGGCCTCACAAATTTCCCATTTCTCAAAAGGTTGATTCAACTGAGCATGGTCATCGTTAAGTCTAGACAAATAACGCCAGAAAGATTCATGCTCATATTGTGGGAATTTAAACACTCGCATTCTTGAATTCTCTTTTTTTGGGGGGCAAAATCGAATTTTTCACTTTTTAGGATTTGCCCTTTTTTTGTTTAAGGTTTTTTTTTTTTGATTGAAAGAAAAATGACTCTAGGACACTAATCACGAACTAATCACTAAAACAAAACATGAGACTGAAATAAGCAAGTTAAGTATACAAAATAAACCAACAAAAATAAAACAAGATTACCAAAAGAAAAAGACCAAAACGACAAAGCATAAACACTAAGCGTGAGCATCATTTTTTTTTTTTAGGATAACAAAAATAGAAAACAGAAAATAAACTAAAACAAAAATAGAAAATAAACTAAAACCCTAAACAAGCAAAGACTAACCAGAAAGTTGCTTTGTTTTTTTTGTCCCCCTACACAAAAACCAAATTGGTTAGAACAGCAAAAATCACACCAAAATAACATCTAAAAATTGAAATGAAACTAATCTAAACAACAAGAATCAAAACATGAACTTACTTCAACAATCGAAAGTAATCTAAACGAAATTACTAAAACAAAATAAAAACTCAAACGAAACCTATTAAAACGAAAATAAAACTAAAACGAAATTGATGCAAATGACTCGAATAACTAAAATACGACTCGAAGCAACCTAATCTCACAACGCCATCCCCGGCAACGGTACCAAAAATTTATTGTAAATTTTCCGCAAGCGTACGGTTTAACCGTTGTTGTACTTACGAGTGTCGTCCTCAGGGATGGTTGTGAAACTAGGTTACTAGCCTGATTAGATTAGCAACTAAGTTGACCTGACACAAACAAAAGATTGCATACTAAAATTTAAAGCACTTCAGTCACAACAGAGAACAGAAGAAGAGGAAACCAGAGCCCAAACATTGAACCCAAATTCATATCGTAAACCCAGAAATAGAATGCAAGGTAAGACATTCGAAATTAGAACGGGCAGGACAAAGAACCCAAAATCACTAACGTCCCTACTCATTAGCTTAACCATGAATCAGCCCAAACAACCAAAAGCTAGCAAAACTAAACTGACTAAAGTTGAATACGACCAGAATGGGGAAAAAGTCAAGAGACTGCAACTTCACCAAATAGAATTCCCGGTGTCCTTCCTCGAACCAAAAATTAAAAATAGGGGAGGGGAATTTCGCATCCCAGGTCAAACAAATTCAACCCAGATTTCCAGAATTTAGAGTAAACAGAATTTCCAGCAACTAAAATTTCTAGCCAGGCTTAACAGTTTGCACGCCATAAGGGATTTTGGACAACCCAAAAATCATCGAACAATCCAAACATACACGCACAGAGGAGTCGAAACAGGGGAAAGGGGAAACCCAAAATCAATCCAAAAGTGCTAAAATCAAAGCTGAAAATCATGAATGTCAACTCTAAAATGACAAAATCAAAGCCAAAGTACATGAATTTGAAGACTAGGAACAAATCTGAAAGTCGAAATTCCAGCCAAGAGGCCCGAAAACTAGCCTTAATTTCTAAAATTGAACTCGAACATCATGCTAAATTTACTCAAGGCTGAAAGGAAAACTAACTAAACCTTAAGAAAAACCTAATTGATACCTCCCTTATGGCCGAGCAACTCTCCATTTGTAGCCCCCCTGACCGCCTTCTGCCCTCCTCCGTTCACTACTTCCTTTGTTCCCCTTGTAACCGATGCATTGAAGATGAAATTGATGATGGACTGGTAACTGCTGCAAGGAGGGAGATGAAGAAGCAATGGTATGAGAGGGGGGGTTCATTTCGGGTGTCTAGGTCAGAAGAAGAAGAAGGAACAAAAAAGGGGGGGAGACTCGAGGTATCTAGGACCAAGAGCAAAAGAGGGAGGAGAGAGAAAGAAATGGGAGGGGGGAAGGCATGGCCGGGTCACGTGCCGTGCACGTGACAGGGCCCTTTTTTTAATTTTTGTCTTCTTTTTTTTTTTTTTGGGTTTGTTTTTGTTATTGTTGCTTGGTTCGGGTTTGAATCAACTTGGCCTAGTTCTTCAATTTTCAGCCTTCCTTCATCTTTTTCGCGTCTTTTTCCTAAATTATTCAATACCTACAAAACAAAATAAAATCAAATAAAAACCTAAAAATAACAATTATTTCGAGCATAAATTAGGTAGAAAGGTACTGTAGAAATAGCACATTTTTAGCGTCAACAAATGCCCCCACACCAAAATTTTTCTCGTCCTTGAGTAAAACAAAACGAAAAAGCCTAGAAAAACAAAAGAAAATCCTAACTCACTTTCCTAGGAATCACGGTTGCACTCAGCATGCGCAACAAGCCCTTTAAACCCCTAGTGGACGAGTGAGATCTCGTGAGGATTTATAAAAGATATACCCATAAAATGTATAAAAGAAAACATAAAAAGAAATTCGAAAATCTTTTTTTAAATAAAAAATAACATGTACAAAATCGGGAAAAGATATATACACATTCTAATCAACTAAATCATCCATGTAGCAAAGATATTGGCATGCATATAAACAAAATGTACTCATCAAGGCTCTCTGCTTCATGAATGACATTAACGCCCTAGCGTTTTACCCCACTATACATCCAGATTGGGAATCCATCCTAGTGCTTGTGTGCATGTGTATCATCATCCTAGGGCTTAGGCTTGACCAGAATCCCACTTGACTGATACAAATTATATTATTGACTGACTTAATAACATAGGAAGCAAGTTTTTCCAGCAGTAGTATTACATCAAAGGGTAACACCCAGTAGCGCATGCCTCAAATGGTTACTTGTCATTCTAAATTTATTCCATTTCTTTTCCTTCATTTTTTTTTTTTTTAAGTTTCTCTGTTTCTTTTTTTTTCATTTTTTTTTTTGCATGCATTTTTTTCCTCTCTTTTTTTTTTTCTTTTTTTTTCAATAAAACATCAAAGTAATTGTGTCAAAAAAAAACAAGTGGGAGAGCCAATCATGGCAAGCTCAGGCCTTAAGACAATGAGGATGAAATAAATAGGGATTGGATCACACAGCGATAATGAACAAATGGGGTTAGAATTAGGGTTAAGAATGACACATCGAGGATGGAGACCTAACATGCACATCATGCATGTATACAAGCTAAAAGTCAAGTGCACGGGATCCAAGCTGATCAGAATAGTACAAAACTTCCCCAAAAACAAAACAAAAATCTTTTTGGGATTTTTCAAAATTTTCAAAGTGTATTTATTTTTTTTGGGGCAAAATTTCCAGAAAATTTCGAAAAATGGGCACCTCACCCCCACACCTAAACTCCACAGTGTCCTTATTGTGGGAACTAAGGAGCCAAAAAGCAACACCGAAAATCGAGACAAAACATAAATATATACAAACTCACATAACAAAACTAAAGAAAATCAAAGAAATCAAAAACTCACAAAATAAAGTATAAAACAATCCTAGATATCCATAACTTACAAAGAGACACAAAACTGAATACAACCAAGAGTGATCACAGCCAACACGACTCAACAAATCCCAAATTTCTCCTCAAGATTGATCGCCCATCACAGCCACAATCCTAAATGTCTACAACTAAGAAAAAGAAAAGAAACAAAAAAAGAAGAGGGAAAAGAAGAGAATGGAACGATCATACCAAGTCAGGTGCAGAATTACACCTAAGCTAAAGCCTCCTGATATAACTAGAGGCTCATAGAGCGTCAGCCACTCCATCACAACGCATAAGCTGTTATTCAAATCAAAACCCATTAGCACAGGTAGCAGCTTATCATATAAACAAGACCAACTCTCAAGAAGATGAAATAGGAAACACCAACGAGGTGGAACAAGAAAGAGTCCATCCACAATTGCAATTCAGTGCAAGTAAGGGCCCGTTTCAACTTGTCAAATAGGTGGGCTCAATCAGAAAAGAGGTAGAGATACTCAAAAGTAGCCAGGAAGTGGGTCATCGGCCTAGAAATGTAATCATCATGAATGACCGGTCGAGGCAAATCAGAGGGTCCTAAGTCCACTAGTCCTTTAAGGTCAGTATGTGTATGAGTCTAGTCCAAATCAAAATTTTTTGGAGCAGCATTCGCAGAGTCAACAAAGTTAGACTTGCAAGATTCAAAAAGGAGGTCAGCTTGGATTGGGTCAAAAGAAAAAGATTCATATTTAACACGTAGATCCACTTCCAACCCCACATGGACATCGAAAGTGAATGAGTCATATTCAACAGAGAATGACTCATGAGGTATTAGAGGGTCAAAAGAGAATGATTCATATTCAATACAAAAACCCTCATCAAGACTTGAAGTAATATCAAACCCACATGAAAAAGATTCATATTCCACAGGCAGAATAGCATCAACAAAGTCCAAAATGGTGGGTTCAATTTCCTTTTCACGTGACTCCTGTGAAATAGCATTTGAGTCATCTAAATCATGAAGCTCAACTACAGATGGGATGCTCATATCTAACTCACCAGTATTCTCAGATTCCTAACCCTCCTTAGACTCAGAAAATTCATCAAAAATGGTGAGTGGGTTGGCATAAACTAGGACGTTTTCAATGATATCCTTATGGGAGTTAGTGTGGGGTGTAAGGTCGGGAGATAGAGACATAGGGAGATCATCCTCTTATTCTAGACTAGGCAAAGACAGATCATTATTCAAGCTAGATCTAGAATGATAAGAGGGCTCAAAATCCTCATAAAGACTAACTTCAAGTTTAGGAGATCGTAAACTACAGTCACGCTGATTACAATTCTCTCTACTTTGGGTAACACCGTGAGAATATTTAGTAATTTGCACTTTCATGGTCTCTGTCATTTTAGCAGTTAATTCATTAATTCTCTTCTCAACACTAGCACATTGAGCATCAAAATAGTCACGACATGGACAAGAACAAGCATCATGAGCAGAAGATTCACAATAATCACACCAAACAGGAGGCACAGAAGCATAAGAGGAGTCATACGAATCTATAAAATGACCTCGGGTGTAAGGATTAGCATAAAAAGCAGACTCAGCATGAGTTGGGTACTTTAAGTTCATTTTAGCTTGTTCAAACTTATAAGTATCCCAAGCTAACCTTTCAAAGAAATCCCAAACCTCATCTTGAGATCTAGACAACTATCCTAGCAAACCCCCTGACCACATGGACTCAACAATACCCCTAAATTCAGCATTTAGACCCAAACCAATGACCTCACAAATTTCCCATTTCTCAAAAGGTTGATTCAACTGAGCACGGTAATCATTAAGTCTAGACAAATAACGCCAGAAAGATTCATGCTCATATTGTGGGAATTTAAACACTGGCATTCTTGAATTCTCTTTTTTTTGGGGGCAAAATCGAATTTTTCACTTTTTAGGATTTGCCATTTTTTTGTTTAAGGTTTTTTTTTTTTTAATTGAAAGAAAAATGACTCTAGGACGCTAATCACGAACTACTCACTAAAACAAAACATGAGACTGAAATAAGCAAGTTAAGTACACAAAATAAATCAACAAAAATAAGACAAGATTACCAAAAGAAAAAGACAAAAACGACAAAGCATAAACACTAAGCATGAGCATCATTTTTTTTTTTTTTACGATAACAAAAATAGAAAACAGAAAATAAACTAAAACAAAAATAGAAAATAAACTAAAACCCTAAACAAGCAAAGACTAACCAGAAAGTTACTTTGTTTTTTTTGTCCCCCTACACAAAAACCAAATTGGTTAGAACAGCAAAAATCACACCAAAATAACGTATAAAAATTGAAATGAAACTAATCTAAACAACAAGAATCAAAACATGAACTTACTTCAACAATCGAAAGTAATCTAAACGAAATTACTAAAACAAAATAAAAACTCAAACGAAACCTATTAAAACGAAAATAAAACTAAAACGAAATTGATGCAAATGACTCGAATAACTAAAATATGACTCGAAACAACCTAATCTCACAATGCCATCCCCGACAACGGTACCAAAAACTTATTGTAAATTTTCCGCAAGCGTACGGTTTAACCGTTGTAGTACTTATGAGTGTCGTCCTCAGGGATGGTTGTGAAACAAGGTTACTAGCCTGATTAGATTAACAACTAAGGTGACCTGACACAAACAAAAGATTGCATACTAAAATTTAAAGCACTTAAGTCATAATGCAGAATAGAAGAAGAGGAAACCAGAGCCCAAACACTGAACCCAAATTCATATCGTAAACCCAGAAACAAAATGCAAGGCAAGACATTCGAAATTAGAACGGGCAGGACAAGGAACCCAAAATCACTAACGTCCCTGCTCATTAGCTTAACCATGAATCAGCCCAAACAACCAAAAGCTAGCAAAACTAAACTGACTAAAGTTGAATACGACCAGAATGGGGAAAAAGTCAAGAGACTGCAACTTCACCAAATAGAATTCCCGGTGTCCTTCCTCGAACCAAAAATTAAAAATAGGGGAGGGGAATTTCGCATCCCAGGTCAAACAAATTCAACCCAGATTTCCAGAATTTAGAGTAAACAGAATTTCCAGCAACTAAAATTTCTAGCCAGGCTTAACAGTTTGCACGCCACAAGGGATTTTGGACAACCCAAAAATCATCGAACAATCCAAACATACACGCACAGAGGAGTCGAAACAGGGGAAAGGGGAAACCCAAAATCAATCCAAAAGTGCTAAAATCAAAGCTGAAAATCATGAATGTCAACTCTAAAATGACAAAATCGAAGCCAAAGTACATGAATTTGAAGACTAGGAACAAATCTGAAAGTCGAAATTCCAGCCAAGAGGCCCGAAAACTAGCCTTAATTTCTAAAATTGAACTCGAACATCATGCTAAATTTACTCAAGGCTGAAACGAAAACTAACTAAACCTTAAGAAAAACCTAATTGATACCTCCCTTATGGCCGAGCAACTCTCCATTTGTAGCCCCCCTGACCGCCTTCTGCCCTCCTCCGTTCACTACTTCCTTTGTTCCCCTTGTAACCGATGCATTGAAGATGAAATTGATGATGGACTGGTAACTGTTGCAAGGAGGGAGATGAAGAAGCAATGGTATGAGAGGGGGGGTTCATTTCGGGTGTCTAGGTCAGAAGAAGAAGAAGGAACAAAAAAGGGGGGGAGACTCGAGGTATCTAGGACCAAGAGCAAAAGAGGGAGGAGAGAGAAAGAAATGGGAGGGGGGAAGGCATGGCCGGGTCACGTGCCGTGCACGTGACAGGGCCCTTTTTTTAATTTTTGTCTTCTTTTTTTTTTTTTTGGGTTTGTTTTTGTTATTGTTGCTTGGTTTGGGTTTGAATCAACTTGGCCTAGTTCTTCAATTTTCAGCCTTCCTTCATCTTTTTCGCGTCTTTTTCCTAAATTATTCAATACCTACAAAACAAAATAAAATCAAATAAAAACCTAAAAATAACAATTATTTCGAGCATAAATTAGGTAGAAAGGTACTGTAGAAATAGCACATTTTTAGCGTCAACAAATGCCCCCACACCAAAATTTTTCTCGTCCTTGAGTAAAACAAAACGAAAAAGCCTAGAAAAACAAAAGAAAATCCTAACTCACTTTCCTAGGAATCACGGTTGTACTTAGCATGTGCAACAAGCCCTTTAAACCCCTAGTGGACGAGTGAGATCTCGTGAGGATTTATAAAAGATATACCCACAAAATGTATAAAAGAAAACATAAAAAAAATTCGAAAATCTTTTTTAAAATAAAAAATAACATGTACAAAATCGGAAAAAGATATATACACATTCTAATCAACTAAATCATCCATGTAGCAAAGATATTGGCATGCATATAAACAAAATGTACTCACCAAGGCTCTCTGCTTCATGAATGACATTAACGCCCTAGCGTTTTACCCCACTATACATCCAGATTGGGAATCCATCCTAGTGCTTGTGTGCATGTGTATCATCATCCTAGAGCTTAGGCTTGACCAGAATCCCACTTGACTGATACAAATTATATTATTGACTGACTTAATAACATAGGAAGCAAGTTTTTCCAGCAGTAGTATTACATCAAAGGGTAACACCCAGTAGCGCATGCCTCAAATGGTTACTTGTCATTCTAAATTTATTCCATTTCTTTTCCTTCATTTTTTTTTTTTTTAAGTTTCTCTGTTTCTTTTTTTTTCATTTTTTTTTTTGCATGCATTTTTTTCCTCTCTTTTTTTTTTTCTTTTTTTTTCAATAAAACATCAAAGTAATTGTGTCAAAAAAAAACAAGTGGGAGAGCCAATCATGGCAAGCTCAGGCCTTAAGACAATGAGGATGAAATAAATAGGGATTGGATCACACAGCGATAATGAACAAATGGGGTTAGAATTAGGGTTAAGAATGACACATCGAGGATGGAGACCTAACATGCACATCATGCATGTATACAAGCTAAAAGTCAAGTGCACGGGATCCAAGCTGATCAGAATAGTACAAAACTTCCCCAAAAACAAAACAAAAATCTTTTTGGGATTTTTCAAAATTTTCAAAGTGTATTTATTTTTTTTTGGGCAAAATTTCCAGAAAATTTCAAAAAATGGGCACCTCACCCCCACACCTAAACTCCACAATGTCCTTATTGTGGGAACTAAGGAGCCAAAAAGCAACACCGAAAATCGAGACAAAACATAAATATATACAAACTCACATAACAAAACTAAAGAA
The DNA here is from genome assembly GCA_029747015.1 of Carnegiea gigantea. Classification (NCBI taxonomy): domain Eukaryota; kingdom Viridiplantae; phylum Streptophyta; class Magnoliopsida; order Caryophyllales; family Cactaceae; genus Carnegiea; species Carnegiea gigantea. The sequence continues at coordinate 485,246 of JAKOGI010000111.1, read as the reverse complement.
AATCAAAGAAATCAAAAACTCACAAAATAAAGTATAAAACAATCCTAGATATCCATAACTTACAAAGAGACACAAAACTGAATACAACCAAGAGTGATCACAGCCAACACGGCTCAACAAATCCCAAATTTCTCCTCAAGATTGATCGCCCATCACAGCCACAATCCTAAATATCTACAACTAAGAAAAAGAAAAGAAACAAAAAAAGAAGAGGGAAAAGAAGAGAATGGAACGATCATACCAGGTCAGGTGCAGAATTACACCTAAGCTAAAGCCTCCTGATATAACTAGAGGCTCATAGAGCGTCAGCCACTCCATCACAATGCATAAGCTGTTATTCAAATCAAAACCCATTAGCACAGGTAGCAGCTTATCATATAAACAAGACCAACTCTTAAGAAGATGAAACAGGAAACACCAACGAGGTAGAACAAGAAAGAATACATCCACAATTGCAATTCAGCACAAGTAAGGGCCCGTTTCAACTTGTCAAATAGGTGGGCTCAATCAGGAAAGAGGTAGAGATACTCAAAAGTAGCCAGGAAGTGGGTCATCGGCCTAGAAATGTAATCATCATGAATGACCGGTCGAGGCAAATCAGAGGGTCCTAAGTCCACTAGTCCTTTAAGGTCAATATGTGTATGAGTCTGGTCTAAATCAAAATTTTTTGGAGCAGCATTCGCAGAGTCAACAAAGTTAGACTTGCAAGATTCAAAAAGGAGGTCAGCTTGGATTGGGTCAAAAGAAAAAGATTCATATTTAACACGTAGATCCACTTCCAACCCCACATGGACATCGAAAGTGAATGAGTCATATTCAACAGAGAATGACTCATGAGGTATTAGAGGGTCAAAAGAGAATGATTCATATTCAATACAAAAACCCTCATCAAGACTTGAAGTAATATCAAACCCACATGAAAAAGATTCATATTCCACAGGCAGAATAGCATCAACAAAGTCCAAAATGGTGGGTTCAATTTCCTTTTCACGTGACTCCTGTGAAATAGCATTTGAGTCATCTAAATCATGAAGCTCAACTACAGATGGGATGCTCATATCTAACTCACCAGTATTCTCAGATTCCTAACCCTCCTTAGACTCAGAAAATTCATCAAAAATGGTGAGTGGGTTGGCATAAACTAGGACATTTTCAATGATATTCTTATGGGAGTTAGTGTGGGGTGTAAGGTCGGGAGATAGAGACATAGGGAGATCATCCTCTTATTCTAGACTAGGCAAAGACAGATCATTATTCAAGCTAGATCTAGAATGATAAGAGGGCTCAAAATCCTCATAAAGACTAACTTCAAGTTTAGGAGATCGTAAACTACAGTCACGCTGATTACAATTCTCTCTACTTTGGGTAACACCGTGAGAATATTTAGTAATTTGCACTTTCATGGTCTCTGTCAGTTTAGCAGTCAATTCATTAATTCTCTTCTCAACACTAGCACATTGAGCATCAAAATAGTCACGACATGGACAAGAACAAGCATCATGAGCAGAAGATTCACAATAATCACACCAAATAGGAGGCACAGAAGCATAAGAGGAGTCATACGAATCTATAAAATGACTTCGGGAGTAAGGATTAGCATAAAAAGCAGACTCAGCATGAGTTGGGTACTTTAAGTTCATTTTAGCTTGTTCAAACTTATAAGTATCCCAAGCTAACCTTTCAAAGAAATCCCAAACCTCATCTTGAGATCTAGACAACTATCCTAGCAAACCCCCTGACCACATGGACTCAACAATACCCCTAAATTCAGCATTTAGACCCAAACCAATGACCTCACAAATTTCCCATTTCTCAAAAGGTTGATTCAACTGAGCACGGTAATCATTAAGTCTAGACAAATAACGCCAGAAAGATTCATGCTCATATTGTGGGAATTTAAACACTGGCATTCTTGAATTCTCTTTTTTTTGGGGGCAAAATCGAATTTTTCACTTTTTAGGATTTGCCATTTTTTTGTTTAAGGTTTTTTTTTTTTTAATTGAAAGAAAAATGACTCTAGGACGCTAATCACGAACTACTCACTAAAACAAAACATGAGACTGAAATAAGCAAGTTAAGTACACAAAATAAATCAACAAAAATAAGACAAGATTACCAAAAGAAAAAGACAAAAACGACAAAGCATAAACACTAAGCATGAGCATCATTTTTTTTTTTTTTACGATAACAAAAATAGAAAACAGAAAATAAACTAAAACAAAAATAGAAAATAAACTAAAACCCTAAACAAGCAAAGACTAACCAGAAAGTTACTTTGTTTTTTTTGTCCCCCTACACAAAAACCAAATTGGTTAGAACAGCAAAAATCACACCAAAATAACGTATAAAAATTGAAATGAAACTAATCTAAACAACAAGAATCAAAACATGAACTTACTTCAACAATCGAAAGTAATCTAAACGAAATTACTAAAACAAAATAAAAACTCAAACGAAACCTATTAAAACGAAAATAAAACTAAAACGAAATTGATGCAAATGACTCGAATAACTAAAATATGACTCGAAACAACCTAATCTCACAATGCCATCCCCGACAACGGTACCAAAAACTTATTGTAAATTTTCCGCAAGCGTACGGTTTAACCGTTGTAGTACTTATGAGTGTCGTCCTCAGGGATGGTTGTGAAACAAGGTTACTAGCCTGATTAGATTAACAACTAAGGTGACCTGACACAAACAAAAGATTGCATACTAAAATTTAAAGCACTTAAGTCATAATGCAGAATAGAAGAAGAGGAAACCAGAGCCCAAACACTGAACCCAAATTCATATCGTAAACCCAGAAACAAAATGCAAGGCAAGACATTCGAAATTAGAACGGGCAGGACAAGGAACCCAAAATCACTAACGTCCCTGCTCATTAGCTTAACCATGAATCAGCCCAAACAACCAAAAGCTAGCAAAACTAAACTGACTAAAGTTGAATACGACCAAAATGGGGAAAAAGTCAAGAGACTGCAACTTCACCAAATAGAATTCCCTGTGTCCTTACTCGAACCAAAAATTAAAAATAGGGGAGGGGAATTTCGCATCCCAGGTCAAACAAATTCAACCCAGATTTCCAGAATTTAGAGTAAACAGAATTTCCAGCAACAAAAATTTCTAGCTAGGCTTAACAGTTTGCACGCCACAAGGGATTTTGGACAACCCAAAAATCATCGAACAATCCAAATATACACGCATAGAGGAGTCGAAACAGGGGAAAGGGAAAACCCAAAATCAATCCAAAAGTGCCGAAATCAAAGCTGAAAATCATGAATGTCAACTCTAAAATGACAAAATCGAAGCCAAAGTACATGAATTTGAAGACTAGGAACAAATCTGAAAGTCGAAATTCAAGCCAAGAAGCCCGAAAACTAGCCCTAATTTCTAAAATTGAACTCGAACATCATGCTAAATTTACTCAAGGCTGAAACGAAAACTAACTAAACCTTAAGAAAAACCTAATTGATACCTCCCTTATGGCCAAGCAACTCTCCATTTGTAGCCCCCGTGGTCGCCTTCTACCCTCCTCCATTCACTACTTCCTTTGTTCCCCTTGTAACCGATGCATTGAAGATGAAATTGATGATGGACTGGTAACCGTTGCAAGGAGGGAGATGAAGAAGCAATGGTGTGAGAGGGGGGGTTCATTTCGTGTGTCTAGGTTAGAAGAAGAAGAAGGAACAAAAAAGGGGGGGAGACTCGGGGTATCTGGGACTGAGACCAAAAGAGGGAGGAGAGAGAAAGAAATGGGAGGGGGGAAGGCATGGCCGGGTCACGTGCCGTGCATGTGACTGGGCCCTTTTTTTTAATTTTTGTCTTCTTTAATTTTTTTTTTGGGGGGTTTGTTTTTGTTATTGTTGCTTGGTTCGGGTTTGAATCAACTTAGCCCAGTTCTTCAATTTTCAGCCTTTCTTCATCTTTTTCGCCTCTTTTTCCCAAATTATTCAATACCTACAAAACAAAATAAAATCAAATAAAAACCTAAAAATAACAATTATTTCGAGCATAAATTAGGTAGAAAGGTACTGTAGAAATAGCGCATTTTTAGCGTCAACAACTATGATTAGTGGATGAGACCTTGTCTGGCTGAAAATATAAAACTTAATGCTTGTTAGGAGCTAAAACAATCTTATAGGTGAGTTTGAGTTTTTTCTTTTTGTTTCCTTATTGTTCAAGGTCTACTTGTGTTTTAAAGTGTGATTCTTCAGTTGATTTTTTGGCTATTGTGGTTAGTGGTGGTTTTGAAGGTACCTTCAAAGTTGGATTGTTGGGGTTATGTGCAAAAGCTCTCCTCATGTTGTCGGGTTGTATTATTTTTTTTTTCCTCCATTTCTCTCTTTATTATTATCTTTTACATTGAGGACAATGTAAGGTTTAGGTATAGCGGAAGGCAAAATGAAAATTTCAAGGAAAATTAAACTTGAAAATCTTAAGGTGAATTTGTTTTGGGGAAGAGCTTGAGTATTCTGATTATATATGTTCTACTCTTATTATATGGATTTGATTTATGTGACCCATGCCCGTTGGAGATTATTTTTAGTTTAACTAGTTGAAGGCCAAAACTTTTCACTGTGCTAATGCAACTATGTAACTGATTTTGAGTATGAGAGGTAACCCCATTTTCAATGTCATTATAAGTATTTATTAAGTGTTGAGTTCCCCATTGACTTGCAATCAATAAATAAAATAAATTGAATTAATTAAGTGCTGATTTCGGTATTGATATTTAGGTTTTATCTTTATTCATATCTTTAATAGCCTAAATATATACTAAGTCCTTCTCTGAGTGTTATCTTTATTCATATTTTTATCCACTCAAGAAAACACATAGAGTCAAGTAACTTTTGAAAAAGTTCAAAAAAAAAAAAAGGAAAGAAAAAGTGACTAATAACTTGATTTGGCATTGGGGACTTAATTTTAAAGGTATTCTTGTGATTTTTGTTATGTGGGGTGAAGTTTTACACTTACGGTTTATTATACAGTTTTATTGTGTGCTTAATTTGCTTGAGTTTTAGCTTATTGATTTAGTTGGCATTGGAAATATTTGATATTGAGTTGTGGGTTGGTAGTGAGTTCATCTGTATGATTTTCTTCTCTAATCTTGTTATCTCAATGGGTTGAATGAATATATGCATTATTGTTATCCTTCGCTCGAGGACTAGCAAAGTTTTGGTGTGAGAAACTTGATCATTCATATTTTATGTGTAATTATACCATGATTTTTACCAACTTTTAAGCCTTTGAAATATATTTCCACGAGAAAATAATATATAATTCATATAATTTTCAGGTGAAAATTAAATAAATAAATTTGGACACACAGCTGATCAATTTGACTATGTTTAAGCTCGAATACAAGACCTAGCTCTGAGCAGCTCATGAGTAGGCCTAGACAACAGCAGCCCACCTATCTCACCACTTCTTGCTCACATTAGCCGTATGGGCCTTGACCAGCGCAGGCTCAGTTCGGTTTTCTGACCCAACTGGCCGACAACTTACTTCACTCCCCTCTTCCTTTCAATTCAGCTCGTGCGGGCTTGTGTTATGGAGCAATGCAGGCCATCAAGACAACATCAGCCCGTGCCCCACCTTAGTGCTGCATCCCTATTTCTCTCTCTTCTTCTCTTCCACGCGTGGGCCTGTGCCCAGCTATTGCCGCCCAGAACAACCTACCCTGGCACCTACCTAGCCTCTTATCTTCACCTCTCTCCCTTCGATTGGGCCTGCTCCTTTCTATTTGTTGTAGCCCATCAGATAGTGCCCAAACCGTTCCCAGTCATGCCGCCCCCTAGCAGCTGGGTTGTGCCTGTTCTTTCTCTCATCTCGAAGCCCAGCGCGCCAGCTTTTTACTCCAACAACCAAGTTTTTGCTCTTGTGAGTGAGTTAAAGATGATCTAGTCAAACATAATAGCTCAAGATTAAGTTTTAGCTAAAGACTAGCCTTTTCTCATGCAAGTCAACAATATAACAACCAAGATATTAATTGAAATTAATTTTTCATTAATCTTTGGACACCAAGAGGGGCTGAATTTTTACTATAAAATGGGTCAAGCTTGGAGAAAAAAAGATCATCCACTCATCCATCACTTATCCAAGCATTCTTCCATTCTCTCATCTTCCATCTTTCATTTTTCAAAGGGAGTTTTTGTAAAGCAAGATCATTTAGTTGATGAGTTTAGAAGAAAATAAGCTTTGTTGGCTATTTTTCTCTTCTCTTCTCACCTCATTTGTGAGTCAACTTAGAGAGTTTATGCTTAATTGTATAGTTTTTGTAACTGAATATCAACAGTTAGGTATATGAAGTGAAATATACCAATGTTGAGATTTTGGCTAGACCAACTTGAATTGTATTTTCACTAACTATGGTTGGCTAAGTTGCTCTTCTAGGACTAAGATGGATCTTTGATTAACAATACTAATCAATAATTTCTTCTAGGGTTATTTTTGTATCCTACATTGCATAATTTTGAGTTTAAATTTGATACTAACCTATTTATAGATTTTAATACTATTGTTTATTGATGTTGACTGCAATATTTTAATTTGCTATCTCAATTATGTATTAAACCTTGTCGGCTAATATTATGTTGTGCAATTGGGCGTAAAATTATAATTGTTGAAGTTGAATAATTTACGCTAAAAATTAGATGAGTTATGTCTAAAAAGAGTAATCCATGGTAACTACTAGATAAATAATATCATTTGATAACTATAATTCATCCTTCTAATTCATGGCTTGGTGCTTGTAACTTAGGTTGAACAAGAAACTAATTGAATTTTCATTTGAGTTAGAAATTCAATATTTGTATCATGCGTGAAATCCAAAGTCCTAGATCTTTTTATAATTTGATTCCTCTCTATTTTCTCAACTCATTTGCTTTTCTTTTGTTTCTTTGATTTATATTTTAGTTAAACTCCTCCCTTGAATTATTCTTTTTAATTGAAAAAGCTAATTTTGAAGTTGTTATATTTCTCATGAGATCGATACCCTATGTTCACTAGTCTGCAATTGATCTTAGGCACTTGCAAGTAAAAAGGGTTTTAAAATTAAACATGAAATCTACATCACTGTAGACGCACATACCCCTTTTATTCACTCTTGTGAGTTTGAAAAGGTTGAAGAATTTGAAAGTGCCAGGGATTCAATGAGCATCGTGGCCTTAATGAATTAGAAGATTTTTGTTTACAGAAGTCATTTGAGGGGGTGGTTAAGCCTACTAGTTTAGAGTTTTTGCAATAACCAATTTTTTGTGGAATATAAGTCTTTTTCATTTAGATTTGATGTCGATGAAGGTTTGGATGTGGATTTTTCTATTGAATGTGAGTCCTTTTTCTTTGACCCCATCATTAGTGATCATATCCTCGAGCCGTCCAAGTTTGAATTTTTGGAGTCTGAGACTTTTATGCCTAGGTGGCTAATTTGGACTAGACTCTTAAGCATATTGAGACTAAGTGGCTTGAGGATTTAGAATCCACTGGTTAGTTTAGAGAGTTCGTTCATGATGACAAACTTCCTAGGCCTATGACCAATTTGTTGGCTTGTTGTTAGTATATCTGTCTATTTCATGATTAGGCTCAACAATTTGATAAATTGAAGTAGACCCTTCATTGTGTTGCATTAACATGGTGGATATACTCTTTTTGGTGTCAACTCTCTAATTTTTACTATTTTCATGTGATTAAGAGTTGTTCTTGCATGTTTGATAAGCTACCACATTCGCTAATGTGTTTTGACTTGTGTAGCTATTTTTAGCTTAGTATGGAGTAACTGATGCTCTATAAATCTCCTAGATTTTACGGCATAGTTTTAGGTGTACCTTTGCACCTGACTGATTATAATCGTTCTTCTCTATCTTCTCTTTTTTTTCTTTTGTATATATTTGTTGCTTTATTTTATTTCTATAGTTTTCTTTTTTGAGTTTTAGAGTCTTGACTTTTTCTTTAGTTTTGAGTCTTATTTTTCTTTTTGCATATTTTTTCTCTTTTGGGTTGTTTTTATGTTTCTTTCACTCCCAATGGGAACATTGTATGATTTAGGTTTGGCGGTGCAGAAACTTTGTTTTGAATAATGAGGAAAAAAATGGAAGGTTTTTGTTTTCTTTTGAAGAATATGTATTATTTTGATTGATCATGTTCTCCTGTACCTTAGTTGTTAGGTTGTATATAGATATGGCATGCATGATGAAACCTAGTCCAAAGTGTGATATTTATGCCATATTCCTAACCCCTAACATTTTTATAGCAAGCTATGTTGACTTTGGTAGATGAACCTGTGAGATTTGAAGCTATAAAGACTGATTCATCATTTTAGTCTCACCTTTTTTTTTTTTCCATGTATCTCTTTTTCATGATTACATTCTTAGAACCTGTGTTGATTTTCTTCAAAATTGTATTAAGCATGTGCATTATGGTAAGATGATAAAGGCATTCCTTTGTTTTGTGAACCATATTAGCTAAATTGCCACCCTGAATTGAATGTTTTACCTTTTACTAACCCTTTAAACCTTGACCATTTCATTTAACGTGCACCCTTTTATTTAGCCTTGGCCAAAACACATATCTATTACCTAAGCTAAGTCTAATAGAACAACACTTCATTATTTGATGGGTAGCTTTTGGGTGATGATGCACTATGATGGTTATTCTTGGACCGTTTAGTGTGGCGAGGGAATGTATTGTTATTATCATTTAGAAAATGAGTTATGTTGTCACATGTCATTCATTCGAAAAATGAGTTATGTTGTTACATGCTGTCCATTCATTTTTTTCGAAGGAAAAAAAAAGAAAAAAAAAAGAGGAAAAAAAGAGAAAAAGATGAAAAAGTTCCTGAAGAAAAAAACTTGGAAAAAAGAATGAAAAATCTCAAAAAGAAAGGAAAAAGTTTATAAATAAAAGTGTTTGGCATGAGTCATTATATATTCTTTATCTTTATTATTTTAACTTACTTTCAATGGTTACTTTTAAAGGGTTATGCCTTAACTTGTCATAAGTTTCAGGAGAGTCTGTGCTGTAGTTATTGGAAGGGTTTGGTTGCCCATTAGTCTCTTGACTTTTAGCTCATCATTTTCTAAATCAATTGTCCCTCTCTTTTTCTTTACCCTTAGCCCTATTACAACCCCGTGTAAAGTCCTTTTGATTATTGTTTTATGTTTTGCATTTTGCATTTGAGTAGCTGAGATTTGAGAATCTTAGCAAGCCTATGTTAGTTTGTATGATTTGAAGATGTATTGAGCAAACATTATCATATATTAAACACATGAGCGAGAGTGTTGCACATGTTCCCTAAAGTGAGTTTCTCCAAGTCGGGCTTACATATATTTCTTAATTGGAGTGAGAGATTGTGTATAGATGCCATCAGTGGGGACTAAGAATGTCTTGATCTATATATATTGTTTATATATGATATTCTTAGGTTACTTGAATGATATCGTTGATAAGAATGTGTATCTTTTTCCTGGTGTTATATATATGAGCTTTTGAAAACCCAAAACCGATTTTTTTTTCATTATTTAAGATTTTTGGTGTATATCTTTTGCAGACTCTCATAAGACCTTACTCATCCACTAGGGTTAACCTAGGGGTTTAAAGGGCTTGTTACACATGCTAAGTGCAATCATGATTCTTACACAAGCAAATGATTTTACTTTTTTGCCTTATGATTTTTAGTTTTATATTATACAAGAATGAACAAAATTTAGGTATGGAGGTATTGTTCTGCCTGAAATTATATCATTTTTATTATTTGATATTTGCCCAAAATAAATCATTAAATTAGGATGTTAATATAGTTTGTTTTATTTTGTTAGGATTGTGAAGATTTAAAAGGAAGGGATAAATTGCTTGAATAAAATGCCAAAAGAAAGGGAAGACAAGACTTTGAATCAAATGAAAAAAGAGGGGAAAAAAAAACAAAAGAAATTCGACCCAAGCTTCCCGTCCGACCCAGAAATTCAGCCCAGCAGACCCATGGGCCAGGCCAGTCTTTCCCCCTCTCTCCCTCACGCACATGACCCTCACGTGCATGTCACTTGATCCAACTCTCCGTTTCCTCCTTCATTCCTCCCCAGAATAGACCTGTTCTTTCCTGCTTTCCCTTAGCCTAGCATTCACGTGTGCTCAACATCGCCTAGGTTCCCCCTTTCCCTTTTATTTTTCTTTGTCCTTTACCCACTGAACACAAGGACCTTCCACCCCCCCCAACCCCCACTTCTTCCTCATTTTGCCAGCTAGCGATAACACCTTCCCTTAATTAATTTCTTATCATTTTCTCTCTCCTCCTTCATTTATCCATTCAACCGTTATGTTGATCATCATTACTAGCATCATTTCAATTGCTATTCAGCATCATCTTTCTTCATGTCGTCAATTATGTGATTAGTGAACAATGAAGGACTCGATGGTTACAAGTAAGACTGTCAAACTCAAAAGTTGATTCGATACAATTATTGACCCAAACTCGATACAAAATTAGGCTTGGTTGGGTAAATATTTTCAATTCTTTTAATTAAATGGGTTGGCATGATAAACAGGTTATGTTCAAGTTGACATTTTCAACACCCCAAAAAAAAAAGCCTGTTTAACCCATTTAATTAAGCAAGTTAATAGGTCAACCTCATTATCCATTTACCGTACATCTCATTTTAACTCATTTAACCTATTTATCAATAAGTTTTTTTGGGGGGGAGAGGCGGAGGGGGAGGGGCAAATTTGAGGATTGAAATTTTAAAGGAATTGAAATTTTTGGATTTGATATGGGAGGAAATGAAAATTTGGATTTTTGTTTTGGGGGGGGGGGGGGGGGGATGCCAGCCAAAAGAAAGCATTAATATTTTTTGGTGATTAAATGAGTCTCACACCTAGGTACCTAATGTCCCAACCAAAACCCTAGCTATGTAAAGCTTTTTTAATCGTTTGTCCTTACTCAGCTGTTCCCTCGATTTCTTTTTCCAATACGTAGGAAGCTTTTCTTTCTCCTCATGTCCTATAAATTCGCACGAACTCACCATCTCCCGCACTCTCTCTTAGCAAAACCCTAACCCAGATTCCCTCACTCACCGATACAACTCATCGCCTTCACCATCTAGAGCTCCGATCTATTTCACGCTTGCTTCCGTAATCTGAGACTTGCTCACTCGTAGATCGACATACCTTGTTCGACCTGCATGGGACTCAAAGTCGAGTAAGTATGGCTTGTTTGACTTGTTCGCAGATCTACACCTCTGTCTTTCTTTTGCTTGCTCTATCTCTCTAACTTTTTTTTTAATTTCTGTACTTCTTCAATCTGGAAACGATAAGGCTCTAATTACTGATTTTGCTTGCTAATAGTGTGATTTGTGGTTGTGGAAGGTTGATGTGTACTTGTAAAGGCTGATTCCTATTTCTTCAATCTGCCACTATTTTTTGGCTTTTGGGTATTTTGTTTGGTAATGGGTTTGACTTTTGCTTGCTAATTACCACTCTTTGGCTATGACCTATAAAAATTTAGCTGAGATCTATATTGAACTTGATTAGTTTTGGGTAATGCTGATGTTTACTTACAATTTTTTTGCTCTAAATATAGTGTCTGCGAGCACAGTTTAGTACTAGCTTTAATGGATCTCATTGTAAAATAAGCAAAGACCTATTAAAATTGACATCCTTTTTTTCTCATATCAACAAAAATGGCATCAAACTAGGATGATTTTATGCCTATTGAAGTTGACTCCAATAGTAAGGAGGTTGCTGAAGTTGACAACCAGGAAGTAAAGATGCTGACTACTGTTGGGACTGGGGTGTATAACCCTCATACTGCTGCCCATGTTGGTAAGCCCCCAAAACATCAAAGAAAGTTAACTTCTACTATTGGGAACATTATGAATTTCTTCCTTCTGATAAAGAGGGTAATCTATTTTGTAAATGCAAAAATATGGTCAAACCTATCTAGGGGGCAGTCGGTATAGAACTGGTAATATAAAAATGTATTTAGGCATTTGTAAAATAAGGAATTTTGGAGACATAGGGCAGCTTCTCTTAGATAGTCTTTCTGGTACTCTGGGCAATAGACAACCTGAATTTGAGTTTAATGAGTTTCATCAGTTGTTCCCTTACTATGTTGTTAAGCATGAAGTGCCATTTGAATTTGTTGTATATGATGGTGTGAGGGTTACGTTGGCCTATTTGAACCTAGATGTGAAATTTTTTTCAAGGAATACGAGTAGAAATGATCTCATTAAGTCATTTGCTAGGGAAAAAGTAAAGCTTAAAGTGTTCTTAGAGTCTTTCCCTAGGAGAATTGCCTTTACTTATGATTGTTGGACATCTTTGAACACAGATGGTTTCATTTCTTTGACTGCCCAATACATTGATGCTAATTGGGTCTTGTACAAGAGAATTTTGACTTCTCTTTCATGCCTCACCCCAATTGGTGCTTTTCTTGCTGAAAACTTCTTCTTATTATTAAAAGATTGGAGTCTTGACATTAGAGTAATGCGTTTGACTGTGGATAATGCTTCTTCAAATGATTTGTGTGTTGGCACAATTAAAGTCCAATTGAAGTTTTTGTGTAATGGTGATTACTTTCATATTTATTGTTGTGCCCATATTCTTAACTTGATTATGAAGAAGGGATTAAAGGATATGGATGAGGTTGTGTCCTTAGGGAGTGTGTTAAGTATTTCAAAGGCTCTCAAGTGAGAAAGCAAAGGATTCTTGATTCTTGTAAGCTTTATGACACTGTCCATAATAAGGGTTGTGCCAAGTTGTCCCAACAAGATGAAATTCTACTTATCTTATGCTTGAAAGTGTCCTTTATTAAAAAGGGATCTTTAATCATTTGGAGGTTGTCGATAGCAATTTTATCCATTGTCCAAGAATTGATGAGTAGGCCAAAACAAGAAAAATTTGTAGCTTCTTGAAAGCTTTCTATGAAGCTACTTATGCTTTCTCAGGGTCTAAATATCCTACTTTTAATCTATATTTCCCTAATGTGGTGAAGGTGAGATTGTTATTGAACGAAGAGATGGAAACTGGTGATGCTTTTATGAGACACATGGCTACAAGGATGCTTGATAAGTTTGAGAAGCATTGGTATGAATTTAGCACAATTATGGCTATTGCTACAATTTTAGATCCCGCTATAAGTATCAATTTATAGAATGGACATACAAGGAGGTTTATGGTGATAGCTACAATGTTGAGTTAAGCTTGTTGAAAGATAAACTCTTTGTATTGTATGGTTAGTATGCCAAGGCCTCTAAGGGGTGGCCTCCATCTCCTAATCCATCTTCCAGCATTGCTCAAGCCACTTCAAATGTGCAGCTGCAGTTTGATGCATTCATGCATGTATGAATCTGATTTCTTATAAGCATTGCATGTTCATTTATTTGCTATTTTTAATTATTTTAGCTAACTTATTCTGGCAGCTACTTTCTTTAGTTGTTGTTGTCTATTTACATTGCTGATTTGCTGTAAAAATTGAGCAGTGCTGGCTGCGGCCCAATTTTGATGCTTATTCTTTGTTCAAAATTGAGCAACTATAGTCTATTTAGGTGCTGGCTATGGTTGGGCCGATATTGAATGCTATTGCGTTTGAATTAACTTGTTTATTTGAATCTAGTTATTGCTTTTTTGGATTAGTTGGCCATTTCCTTTAGTTTTATTTAATTGATTTTATTTTGATGTTTAGGACTTTGATCAATATTCAAGTAATGAATTTTGATTCTGCCTCCAAATCTAAGCTGGAGATGTTTGGAGGAGAATAAGTTTCCTTGTGTTGAAACTTTTGATATCCTTGGGTATTAGAAAACAAATCACGATCGATATCCTTTACTCTAAAAAATGGTGGTTGATGTTTGGACCATTCCATTGTCCACTATTGCATCTGAGTTTGCTTTTAGCGTAAGTGGTAGAGTACTTGATGCATTTCATAGCTCTTTAAGGCTAGATATAGTGGAAGTTGTTATTTGCCTTATAGATTGGTTATTTGGCCTAGGTGACGATTTCTCTTCTCCCTTGTTTTTTATTTCATATGTCTTTAATGTAGTTTTTCGTAACATGATTTTGTGTTTTTATGTTACATACCTTAGCACTCATGCCAGCTGAAGTCAATTTAGATGATCTTTGCGGAGATGTGATGAAAATGAACTTGAATGGTGATGAAGGGGTGAAGCGCAATCGAAGAGCACAGGTGGAAGTGGATATGGACAAAACTCAGCTTTGGTTAACTAGATTTTATGCTTTGTTGATTTGAACTTAAACTCTAGTTATGTAATAGCTATGAACTTAGACTTGTGCATTTGTACTTATTTGGACCTTTGTTGTGGTTTATTGAACACTTTAACTTTGGTTGTTAGAACATCTTACTTGCAGGTTTCCACCATGGTAATGGTGGGTGTTTAAATTAATTATGAATGGCTTATCACGGATTCATCATTCATGGCATAAGTAAGCAGCTTGTAGGCATGAATGTTAGATAAGTTTGCTGCAATTTTGCTCTACTATTAGCAGGTTCATAGGTTGAAATTTGTTGATTTTATTCCTAAACTTAAACAGGTTAAATGGGTTAAACAGGTTATTGGCTACCTGATTTTGATTGGTTTAAATTAAACGGATAATTAGTCAAAATTAGATCAACCCATTTAATTTAAACAGTTTCAGGTCGGATATTTGGACCCATTTATTAAACATGTCGGGTTCAGGTCAGGGGGTTTCAACCCATTTAATTTCAACCCCAACGTGAACATGACACGACTTGGCCTATTTGACAGCCCTAGTTATAGGAGATTGAAGGGTGCAAGATGATTGAATTCAGGCTACAAATTAGAGCAAGTAAAAGTAGTATAGAGTAGAGTTTTTTAGTTTCAATTTTAACATTTGTTTTCATTTATTGTTTTTCAGTTTCAGATCTAGTTCTAGTTCCTAGAATTAGTGTACTTAAATTCTAGATTTTCAATTTTGAGTGAAGATTTTAGTTTTAGTTTTCAATTCCGAATAATTGGTTACAAAATTTAGACTGGCTCTTCGTTTATAGAATCTGCTACTCTACTCTGGGCTACATTTTGTTCAAGTTTCGAGGCCCTTGGTCATTGGTATTGCTTTGCTTTGCTTGGGTTCATGCTTCTGTTGTTGCCCATGTTTCAATCTGCGATTTCCCCATGTTCTCGTTCCTAGGCATGGACTCATTATTTTGTCTTAAGGTGGAAAAAGTGTAGGTGCTGGTAACTTTATGAATAGCAAGTTGTTCATTTTTTAAATTTGTTTTGCTTTATTCCATTTTTAGTTCTAATTAGTTGTTATTTCTTATGAGTTCCTTTTGTGAATATTATTTGGAATGTTAGTGCCTAAGTTGTTAATTCTTTTGGTTTGGTTATGCTGCTAATATTAGCATGTTAGAATATAAGAAAGACACTTATTTTCTTGGCCATTTCTGTGGATTGATAACCTCAAGTATTACGGGATAAACAGTAAGCTTGCGATAAGACACGACACCCATCCCACAGAAGAATGTCAAGATTGAAAAATGATAACAACGCCTAAAAAGTGCTCAATTCTTTCATAAACGTTGGGCTCATTATCACTTTGCTCGTCCAACACTCTTATACATGATGATATAACAAGTACATTTCTTTCATCTGAACGTGAAATATTTGGTATAATGGTTATTCTCTTTCTTATTTAATCATATGAGGTGGCTTGTGTTTTTTAATTTGACTTTATTTCCACTAGTTTTCTTTCCCTGATATGATAGTGCGATATTCACCTTCTTTAAGATGAACTTCGATTGTGGTTATTTTTGGTTTTATTTTCTTTTACTGTCGGAAAATTTAAGCTTAGCTTCACAAGGCTTGTTCTGGTTGTTATTATGACAGTATGCATTTTATCTCATCATTAGCTTGTAAAGATCATGTTGGGATCCCCCAAAGTCATGTAAAAACTCAGACTCCATAAGAGACTTGATGTTATTATTTGATAGGGATTCACTTTAGTACTATAGTTAGAAATAGGTATTGATGAAAATCAAGTCAAATGTATGACACATTCATCACAATCATTGGTCAAAAGCAACACTACAATAGTTAAAGAAGTAATTCGGCACATTCATCACAATCATTGGTCAGATGCAATGCTAAAATAGTCGAAGTATTTGGCACATTAGTTAAGGTCGTAGATCTAACTGGAGTCAATTAATGAGAAATGACTTAACATGAGTCGCTAATCTTAGAACATTAGCAATCTGATCAAAATGACAAGGAAGTGCATAATTTAATGAAGCAAAAATTGAGTTGTGAAAATAGAAAGACAATAATGGCACATTGAATGATAAAAGCTTGTGAATGATTGATATATTGAATCCCCATCTGAAAAACACTCTTTTGACGCTAGTATCCATTGATGAAACACTCTGAACATTTATGCCATGCTAATCTAGACTCAAACTTTGATTATAGAATATAAATCAAGGTTTCTACAAGACCATCACAAAAAGAAAGTCTTACAATGCATTAAAAAACAAATAAAATTCAAAGAGTTTCTATGATAGGCAGATGTCACTTTCAAACATTTAATGCACCTGAGAATCAATGCTTTAAAACATTTTACCAGATGAAGAAAATTCCGAAGAGTAAAAAAAGTGATGGAATTCGAATAAGGCAATAGCTAGATCAAAAAACAAAGGGTATAAAATTAATTTCAAATATTGTAATGAAGATGGAGAGAAAACCAAAAGGAGTTAAGCACTACCTAGCAAAAAGAAGAACTCTGCAATCATTCTGAGCAGCATCAAATTCTCTAAAAGGCATATTCCGAAAAACCAAGATCAAGGGCCAGTATTAATCAAATTATGCAATAGATACATTCCCCAAATCCAACGGTCCAAGATGCATACATTGTCTATAAATAAAGTAATATCAAATGAGAAAGGGTGTAATAGATGATTATGGTGTTGAAATTTGCGAACTGAGAGAGAAATATTGTTTTCTTACTTCTGTTCAATTCAATTCATCTAAAATCTTTGTGTGGTGGGGAAACATAAGAGAATGAGGGAATTTCTCTTGTGTTAGGGAAACCACAATTTGTGAGTTATCTACCTTACTGTGATCCACTTTAGATAACATATTGGGCAGAAAGTTTGAGGGGATAGAACTTTAATTGTAGGCAAGGAGAAACGGTAGCTCTTTGCTAAGTGTAATATCAAGGGGGCAGATTCTTTTATTTTGGGGTATGCTGAGGGGAGATTAATATAATTTATATAATAATCGTTAAACTTCTTATTTTTGAAAAAAGATTAATTTGAAGACAAACCTCGTTGGCATTTGTAATAGTCCTAACTTCAACAAAGATTCATGGAATTAACGTCCTGTTAGATTGATGCGAGTATAGAACAATCCTTCTTCTGATTTTTCTTATTAATTTCCTTCTTCTTCTTTTTTTTCCTTATTTTCAATCAAAGATTAAATTTCTTTGGAATCTTTGGGTGAGAAATGACATTGTTTCTTAAAATATCCTACAAATCATGTGCAATCAATTGGTCTTCAAATGGCGTAACATGCTTATCCCTAGGGCTAGAGGTATTCATTGTTTCCTAAATTTTGAAACGAAACAGACACACTTCCACCTAAAAACTGACCATACTCAAACTCGTAGTCTTACATTAAATATCAGTGATAATAAAACATGAAGAATATATCCAATAGGCTTGATGGCTATACATCGGAGACCACAACTCCCTGGGTCATATGCCCAGAGTACACAAACTAAGAAATTAAATAGAAGAAAAAAAATGAAAGGCACAATTCAACGGATCACACATCCAGAGAACCAGGGTTTACATCCCAAAAATGAGAACTTAACTTCATCCCTCGATTGTGACTACCTATATAGATGGTTGGTCTACACGGCCATTTAGAGTGAGCACTAGTCAAGATGTAATATATGAGCCATTTTGTTTGACCTACATATGCTTATCAACCTACGAATACATCATATAATATCATTAAACTCATGAATTCCAGATACAAACATATGACTCCTGTCCAAAGCAAAAGAGAGGCTCGAACTTGATTTACGTGACCGATGACTTCTACCTATCATTTCAAGAACATGTGTGAAAAGGGAAATAGAGAGGGGATGAGCTGTCACACGCTCAATGAATAATCTGCAATCCCAAAAACAAAACTATTGCATAAAATGCCATAAGTACCAGTCACACAGAGATAGTATTTTAACATCAACATATTAAGCATACAAGACTCTGTCCTTCCTAAACATTGGGGGTGCTCCTATATTCAACTGCCAGCTAACCCTTTAACAATAAAGAACAACTTTGAAAACTGCCAACTTGAGTTCTTTAGTAAGAAGTGGAAAATAATGCACAAAGGGCACAAAGCTTCACTTAAGCCAAATTAAATTGTTTTAAATTGACTTCTCTCTAAAGGAAGTCACTTGTTATTTAATAAGATTCCTTTCCAAATACTATATATAGGTTCTAAATCCTTTCACTAGCATATTTCATAAATGAGAAGTTTTCAACTCATAGTGCGTAACAAAATTATTTTCAGGGCATTGGATTCACACGTTGGTGCTCTCCGTAAGTGAGTAATATAACTTATGACTTTTTTATCCCTGGGGCCTCCCAGAGTTGACGGACTCCTATCCTCTGGATAGTATTACTTAGAATTCCTACTTCATTCAGGATCCGAAGGTCTACTCCGGAGACCGAGCCTCAGGTCTACTTTCAAGAATGAATCTGTTACAATAACACTATCCCCCTAGCCCAAAATCTCTCAACTAGAATTCACTTTCAAACACATAAGAATGATAAGTTCATTAACATGAACCTCGGATGAATGAATATCGCTTATGATAAGAATTAGCACCGCTTGACTCAAAGATTCTCACAAAACGATACTTTTCCCAAAAACGTCCACGAGATCATTTAGAAATGTTGTAGTTTGAGATAAGCAATCTCAAATATTAAGAAAACAGTATTTTCAATCTCAGAAAATGCTAATAATACCTTAGTAAAGACAAAACCCAGCTTCTGAAAAACACAACAACTTTCTATTTTAATGGGAAAGTTGGTAAGCGACTTATAACTCACAGGTCAACCAAGTAACCACCTAGTTTGTACTAAAGACCACTTAAAACTCATTTTCAGGAATTACAGGTTGTGTAACCTACTCAAAGCTAGATTCACTTTAGGAGAATTAGGAGCTTAGACTTTTACCCAAGCGAACGCCTTCTAAGTTCGTTAAACTTGTTCAATAGCTAGTGGGAAGGTAGTATATAATGTCACGCTTACGGCCTTGGCACCTAACTTCCAGTGATCAACAAGGAGGGTGTTTAGGGTCATAGGCAGCAAGTGTTCAACCAACCACCTAACATAATTCATATGTCCACCTTCATGTTAATAACTTTATGCTAACGGTACAATACCCATAACAGCACAGATTCAATTTAGCAAGAAGTAGGGCCAAACAGAGTTAGCCATTGCTCGATTCACAAACTGGTCCACTACTGGACTGGCCAACTAACTTCCTCCTTTCCAGCCATGTTCTCAGACAGGGTATAAGCAAAGGAACAAAACACAATGATAGAGTGTAACAATTAATCACTGCGTGGTAACATCGCTATCATAAACTAACAATAATACTAATTGAAATGAAATGACAATCAAAGCACATCAACCAAACTCAGGACATTACCGACTCTATCATACCTTGTCACTAGCCAAATTAACTGAATTAAAAACAAGAACACAACAATGGGCAGCTGACAGTATCATCCATCCAACACTTATAACGCGGGCTCCCTCCTCATAGCACCTCCGACAAATTTACCTCAAATTCATATCAACAACAATCCAAGAGTCTCAATCACTCATTCAATCCTTCATTAGCTCTAAGATTGCACAATTCACATATGAATCAAGCTTTTACGACTCCTCTAAATTTCTCATGGCTAAAGCAATAAAATTTTGAAATTAATTATTAAATTTAGGAATTGAGAATTATCCACCTTAAATTCAAGCTTTTTTGACCCGATTAAGGGCTAACTCGAGCATATTGGATTGGTTATAACCGCTTTCTTCCCTCCCCCACGCTATTGTTATTCGTGTTCCTTCCTCCCCTTTACCGTGCTACTGCGTCTACTCATCTTCCCCCCTCTGTGCTCGCTCACTCTCTTTCTCTCTCTAGTAGTGGCTCGGTGGTGGTGTGTTGAGGGAGACAGGTGTAAGGGGTTTGGGGGTTGAAGAAGAAGCGCTTAGGGAGGGTGCATGTGCTGTGTCTTATGTCATGTTTTTGTTAAAAAAGGGTGCTGGCAGTTCTAATTTGGTTTGCTTCTCTCTCTCTCTCTCTCTCTCTCTCTCCCTCCCCCCCCTCCCATCCTGTTAACTCAAAAATGGATTTGGGCCTAATATGCCAAGCACTACTAACTCTGATGTTAAATATCCTAATCCAACTTGCTAATCTCACGTAAACACACCCTAGCCTAATTTTTAACTAATCCACTAATTTCACATAAATCAAGTAACAAATCAAAAAAACTTTATAAAACTACTTCACATAAGTTATTATAGTCAATTAGCACATCAAAAATTCATCTAAAATAGCTAATATAATAAAACATAGTTAATAAAATTATTAACCCAAATAGATAACTCAAAAGTAACAACTTTGACTGATACACTTTCCTCCCTTAAATGAATTTCTTCCTCGAAATCACAATATGGTACAAACCACACAGTCTCAACAACAGAATCCAAAATCTTACTTTACAATTAAATATAACTTTCAAATTGGAAAAAAAAGAAATTTATGGTATCACGTCTCCTTCTCGCTAATCATCTTCAAGTGTCTACTCACTCTAGTAAGGCACCAAGGGTAAATCGTGAAGAAGAGGGGCAACTGAGTTGGCATAAACAACTATATCAAACTTGTTTTAAATGAAAATTTTTAAATTTATATCTAATCATAGCAACCAACTCTATGTTTATGCATCGATATAAGTTGGCATCTACAGCTTTTCGTGTATGGAAACTCACCGAGAACAAACTAAGGCTACATCAACACAGTTAACTAAGTCAAGTTCATTTTAAAGCATGAAGAAATTGCATCATTTTGAGATCAAGTCAATCAACTAGGGAGCTTTCATATCACATTAGGGTATTAGGGCATCTCATAGCATCACATAGCATCACACCAGTAATAAAGACACCTAAAACCCCAACGTTGTCACATAAGGCAAGAACTACTACAACTTGGAGACTAATAATAATAAGCAACTTGAGCCAATATATCGGGAATATGGCAAGCAGATCACATGGAACTAGCACAGCGTGTTATAGTATTAATTAACAAGGAACACCCCGAGAACATGAGGTCACTAGTCAGGTTAACTGAATTGGTTGATTAGTTTAGTGTGTTCACAACAGCGCAAACCATACAATCTCAATAATAGAATCCAAAATCTTACTTTACAGTTAAATATAACCTTCAAATTAGAAAAAAAAGAAATTTATGGTATCACGTCTCATTCTTGCTAATCAGCTTCAAGTGTCTACTCACTCTAGTAAGGCACCAAGGGCAAATCGTGAAGAAAAGGGGTAACTGAGTTGGCATGGACAACCATATCAAACTTGTTTTAAATGAAAATTTTTAATTTTATATCTAAGTAGTATAATCATAGCAACCAACTTTATGTTTATGCATCGATGTAAGTTCACATCTACCTCTTTTCGTGTATGGAAACTTACACAGAACAAACTAAGGCTACATCAACACAGTTAACTAAGCCAAGTTTATTTTAAAGCATGAAGAAATCGAATCATTTTAAGATCAAGTCAATCAACTAGGGAGCTTTAATATCACAACAGGGTAGTAGGGCACCACATAGCATCACATAGCATCATACCAATAATAAAGACACCTAAAACCCCAACGTTGTCACATAAGGCAAGAACTACGACAACTTGGAGACCAATAATAATAAGAAACTTGAGCTAATATATAGGGAATATGGCAAGCAGGTCACATGAAGCTAGCACAGCGTGTTACAGTATTAATTAACAAGGAGCACCCCGAGAAAAAGAGATCACTAGTTTGGTTAACTGAATTAGTTGATTAGTTCAGTGTGTTCACAATAGCAGGCACAGTGGCCACCAGGCACAACACCAAATTATAGTATGTCGAAGAGTGAAGAAACCAACCAGAACTACACTGATAGCACATATATCAACAATCAGCACACAGTAGCACATGGAGACACGAAGGCAACACCTAGAACCAAGTTAGGCTGGATGACACCCTAAATAACGAGAACATTACAAAATAATAACCCAAGCAACAACAATTAGAAGCTAATAACAATACTGAACACAATATATAACAAAAGTCTTACACCTTTTTTTGGGAACTTAGCCTCAAGCCTAAGAGCTCTATAAGAAACTGAACGTGTGTAAATCATAGAAATAGGAAATAAAGTAACACACTTGTAGACATAACACCAACTTATCGCTTTAGGAACACATGTCATGGATAACTAGTTAGAATACCCCAAAAAAATTCCAAAAGTACTCAACACAAGACAACTTAGCCATATCTTATCAAGCAGTGAGTCCAGATATACATTCATGCTACACAACTCATTAATCGAATAATAAGGATAAAGCTCACATTACACACATGGAAACACTAGCATATTGCTTGATCACGCATGAACCGCAAGTTTTCAGGTTCCAAGGTCTTGTCATTAAATATATGAACAAACAACCACTAAAGCTATAACAAACACATTAGAGGTTACGTAGTTCAAACGACGACCCATCAGCCGTATCACGCAGCTAACAATAAGTTAAGCTATTCACCGATGGACCACATCAAGGATCACTACAACATGAATCTAAGTAGCTACACAGGCTCCCATGGGCTTTATATAGCATATAGCAGCACATGTATTCTCTAAAATGCATATACTCAGCATGTTACCTCACAAAAAGGTATCTACACAATTGTATGCAAATGCAAAGTCTAGGTTGCAACTGAGCGTCAAAAGGTAAGTCTTAAGGCCTTTCCAGAATAATTAGAAGGTACTTGTCATTGACGACTCTATGTGCTCCTAGGTTACTCCCCAGCCATTTCACTACGTGAAACAGTTATGAGGTCGAAAGGTATGCTTTAGACAATGATGTGGAATTAAAGCAAATGCTTGCCTAGCTGGTCACTACATTGATACTTAAATGCTTGCCTAGCTGGTCACTACATTGATACTTAACTCAACAAAAAGGCAAGTTTCCACAAACTAGCAATTGTTTCGAGCTAACACGATGACATTAATGACCTTGTGGGTATACCTAGGTGGTCTAGAGACACATTCTTCCCACAATGGTCATAGTATGGAGGAAAGGTTCAACTATAAGGGGTTTTGGGTTCCAAATTTAGCATTAATACTTAGGAAAGCGTTGATAATGTATAGAACATTCTCCTTAGTAGGTGATATACGTGGTGTAACAATTCCAAAGTCTATTAGGTTTTGCCACCAATTTTATTTCTAGCTGTATTGGGGATTAATATAACCAGGATGCTACCAATCTCACAATATGAATAACAGCTTGTATGACAGAAATCATAGCACATGATTGACTCAATGACAATGGTAATTACATGATAAAAAGCAGGAAATACCTCGCGTAAATAGCACTGACCATACATGGAACAACAGTATAGCATGCATACATCAACAACAATTATACAAAATGACGGGAACAACATTTATGCAATGGTCAGTAGGACTCCATCATTGTCATCTAAATTTGCAAACATATATATAAAAATCTCACTTAATTTCCTTACATAATTCACAACTTTTAGAAGAAATATATCACACATTGAGGTTTTCAAGACATATGAAATAAGCCTTAAGCCTTTTCCTAATTGTTCATCATTCGTAAATCCAATGATATACACGTATTGACATGGTCACACTCACAAACAACATCCAATCACACATTTCAACACAAACTCATGAGTATGAACACAAGTGTCATCACATGATGAATGATCTTCAAATATGAGCGCAAAACCTAACTCGTTAGTTGGAAAAGGCTTTAACCTTCCAAAATCTCTAGGTTTTCAAAACGAGAAATAGTTTAACCGCTTCTAGCCCCTTCTATACTAGCCTTTAAGTACGTAGGCTCACTCCATTGTAAGGCAGGAAGACAAAAACATACATAAGGACGAAGAATGAGCTTCAAATTAACTATTTTCACCCTTATGAATCCAAAATCAAGTATACCTTAAGCTATGTTGTCAAATATTTGTGCACAAAACCCATTACAAATGGTGTTAACTCCTGGCTAACTCACGGGAGCACAACTCATCTAACTCATACTCTAGCTCCTAGCACTACTTCACAGTCAATTAATTTATTATATTCACACAACAATCAATCAGTCACATCAACTAGCACATCAGAAAAACATTTACACCCAAAGGCATATCATATGCCATATTATCACTCAAGAAAAACCTAGGCAGCTATATGAAATGCAAGACTCAGGTCACAAAATGTGGTTGTAAGACCTTGCTTTGATACCATCTAAAATACTCCCTACCCCTATGGCTAGAGGTATTAGTGGTTTCTTAAATTTTGAAATGAAACGAATAGAGTTCTGTATAAAAACTAACCATAACTTAGACTTATAAGCTTGTTAGGTACCTGTAATAATAAAACATGAAGAATATAGCCAACAAGCTCGACGGCTAGATGCCAGAGCCCACAACTCCATGGGGCACACACTCGGTGTATACAAACTAAGAAATTAAATAGAAGAAAGAAATGATAGGTGCAGCTGAAGAGATCACACATCTAGAGCACCGGGGTTCAATTTACATCCCAAAAATAAAAACTCAACTTCATCCCACAATTTTGATTGACTATCCGGATGGTTGGTCTACATGGCCATTTAGAGCGACCGCTAGTCAAGATGCAATACATGAGCCAATTTATTTTACTTACTTATACTTATGGACCTACGAACATGTCATATTACCTTATTAAACTCATGAATTCCTATATACATGCATATGACTCCTTTTCAAAGCAAAGAGAGGTTTCGACTCGATTTACATAAACCAAGGACTTCTACCTGTCATTTCAAGAACATAGGGGAAAAGAAAAATAGAGAGGAGATGAGCTGTCACACACTTAGTGGATAATCCACAATCCCAAAAAGCAAACAATTGCATGTAATACCATAAGTAGTAATCACACAAAAATAGTATTTAATATCACCATATTAAGCATACAAGACTCCACTATCAAGCTATCCTTCACTTTGTCGCAAACACTGGGGATGGTTCACTATTTAGCTCCCAATTGACCCTCTAACAACAAAGAATAGCTTTGAAAGGTGCCAACTTAAGTTCTTTAGTAAAAAGAGGGAAAATAACACACAAAGGGCCAGAAGCTTCACTTAAGCCAATTAAACCATTATAAATCAATTTCTCTTTAAAGAAAATCATTTGTTATTTAATCAGAGACCTCTTTAAATAGTATACATTCTTCCTAAATCCTTTTAGTGGCATATCTCGTAAATGAGAAATTTTCATCTCTTAGTAAGTAATAAAATTAATTTCAAGGCATTGCATTCACACGTTAGTGCTCTCACTGGATAATATAACTCATCGATTTTTGTATTTTTGGCGCCTTCTAAAGTCAACGAATTCCTATCCTCGTAGGGATAGTACTGACTAGGATTCATGCTCCATTCAGAATCCTAAGGTCTACTCTCAAAACCAAGTTTGTTGCAATAACACTATCCTCCTAGGCCCAAATCTCTCAACTAGAATTCACTTTCAAACACGTAAGAAAGATCATGTTCATTTTTAATGAACCTTGGATCAATAAGTATCACTTACAAGAAGAACTAGTACTATTTGGCTCGAAGATTCTCATAAAACGGTGCTTTGGATTCCTGAAATGATTGAAACCCATCCTCAATGGTTCACCTAATTAATCTGAACACGCTATTTCCCCCCTTTTCAATGTTGGATTAGAATATAAAAGAAAACGAGCATATAAAACTTTCACTTCAATGTATACACAATTCATATGGTCAACTCATCATCAGCATAACAAAAGATATTCTCAATAACCTTTTAATTGTAGATGATAATGCAACTATTCTACAAGAGAACTTTAGGTGCACAAGCAATCAAAATAGATCGATTTCTTCCTAATAAATGTATGTATTGTTAAATATAAAAGAAGATCAATGGAGCACAACTCCAGTGGGGCTCAAAATTGTGAGAGATTAAAATTGTGAAATAAGAAAGATGTAAAATGTAGCTATTTTGACTAAAGAATACTCGTGAAAAAATATTGTCACAATTATAAGAAAAGTGTGCATGAAGCTGCTCAACACAACCACTTCTTTAGGATGTCTTGTAAGTACCTCTAGTGATGGCAAAATCAATGTATCAAACAGGGGAACATTTTTAGAAGGAAATAAAGCATAGTAACACTTGGGTAATGTGTTTAGGAGCAACATGGCACATGATATATTGATGCATGGTATCCGGTTAGTTTCACTTACGTCAACCTATCTCTAAAGGATGTGTCAGTAAACGAGATGATCATCTTTTGAAGAATGTCACTATCAGCACCACTTAGTATATAGTAAATAACATACCTCCTATGCCTGACCTATTGCGTTCTTGTAACCATAATATGAGATTCTTTGAGGTCTTGTATAGCCACTTTAAACATTTTTAGGTCAAAATGTTTTGGGGGCCTCATGAATAATACAATTCGTTAAAAAGGTATGGTTAGTAGGAAGGAAAATGACTTGATTAGAATCCACTTTTCCTTTGTCTAATAAAGTAAGATGGAAGAATGTTCTATGTAAATTATCATTTTCAATTCCTTGAAAAAAAATTAGATTCTCATTGACAATGAGGTTGATTTTCATCTTGGAATGACAATAGGAACAGTGCCACCCATTCTTCTTTCCTCTGTTTTTCCCTATCCATTCCCTCCTGCGCAAATGTGTTTGACAAATTTGATTTATCAATGATTGAAAGGACGTAAAAACTATCATGTACGTAGTCGACAAATCATAATTATTGCTATGTAATTACATATTTTCGCTTTCCTTTTTTATATTTCAGGTATTTCACCAGTTGATTAATGTTTCATAACCTAGTTGTTGCCATGAAAACTTCTTTATGTTGCAAACATCTCAAAATTACAGATCAGAAAATATATTATATCAAATGTTGTAATATGAAAACAGTTACAACAACTAAAGTGAAGCAAGCTATGTTTTCGATTACAAACAAAAAGTCATCTTGACCCGATGGTCTTATAAGGAGCTTCTTCATGCTAAACTGGCATATTGTTGGAGATCTAATAATTGAAGTGGTGCAAGTCTTTTTTAAATTAGGTAAACTATGGATCCAGATTAATTCCACAAACCCAGTCATTATTCCTAAGGTTGAATGCCCAAGTAGGGAAGAAGAATTTAGGATTATCTCTTCTTGCAACGTGATATATGGATGTTTATGTACAGTTTTGTGTTGCAAATTGAATGAGATTTTGCCTAGGCTTGTTTGTCACTAATTAAGTGCATTTGTCTAAGGGAGAGACTTAGTTCAGAATATTCTAGTATAGTAGTATGCCAAGAAATCCTAAGAGGATACTATAGGGAGCCAAAAACGTACTATGAAACTTAACCTGAGAGAAGTTTATGATTGCTTTTTTGGGGCTTGCATTTATGAGGTACTGAATTTAAGAATTGGATTATGACATGTATTATTACCCTCTTATATTCGCCATTATTGAATGGGACCACCCATTGCTATTTTAGGGAATGAAAAGATAAGGCAAGAAGATCCTATATCTCTTTTGATTTTTGGATTAGTTATGGAATACTCATCCAAATTATTCAAATAGACTTGTTCAAACATGTCTTTAACTTTGATCTAGGTTGTAAACAGATGGGACGATCTCATCTATATTTTAATGATGATTTCTTGGTCTTTACAAAGCAAATGAGCAATCTTTTGAGATGTGTAAAGAAAGTTTTTGAGGTTTTCTCACAAAATTTCAGTTTAACCATTAATGAAAGTAAATCCCTAATTATTTTTGTTAAGGTGGAGGATGAAAAGGACTACTCATTTCTATTATTTGGCTTATCAGAGGGATATTTGCCTTTTAAGTAGTTAGGAGTTCCCATATCTTCCTTAAGACCATCTACGAGGGACTACCATACTTTAGAAGACAAAATGAAAAGTTAGATTAAGATGCGGAAGAGTAGGAATTTATCATATGCAGCCAAAGTGACACCTTGTAGCATGGGAAGTCAACTATCTTATCTTTCCTCAATCTATTGTAAAGCAAATTGTATGTATTTGTAAAGATTTCTTATGAGAAACTGAGGATGGAGTTAGAAAACTACAGCTTATAGCATGGGATAATATGTGTAATGAGAAGAAGTATACAGGATTGGCTATCAAAAACCTTAGAAAATAGAATAAGCCCTTGATAGCAAAGCATATCTAGGTCATTTTTAATAAAAAGGCAGTCTTTGGGTGAAATGGGTGCGTATGCGCCACTCGAAGAAGATTGACTGGTGGAATCATGTACCAAGACATGAGATGTGTCGGTACTAGAAGAGAATTGTTCAATCAAATGGGAATTTTAAGTATGTCTTTAGTACTAAAGATAAATATGTTATTATAGTTAAGGGATCACATGCCTCGAAAGGGCTATCAATGCATATGTAAATCAGAGCGAAGTGTCAAATGGAATAAATTGGAATGGAGTTAAGGGAACCAACCTAAGCACGGTTTCATCTGTTGGCCAATTATGTTGGGCTTGGGTATGTTAATTCCCAATGAGATCAAGACTTGGTACATTCATACCTTATATGCCACCAACACATGGTACTTGCAGTTCAACAGTTGGAACTAGAGAATATGTCATCTTTGAGTGCTCCTATGCCACTCATATCATATTAGAAGTACGGAGCAAGTTTAAGATACCCCAACAAGCTTTTTAGGGTGGCATAGAAAATTCTTAAGTTGCAAGCATTCAAAGTTTTTGAAGTAGCTGTCTCTAGGCATCACTGCTATGATTCATTACTAAATCTGGACATAAATGAGAGTATTTTCTAACACGAACCCTTGCATGCAGAACAAGCTAGTAAGACAGTAATTGAGGTTGTTGCAGTAAGAATATCTTATGTTCATGTAGTAGGAAAATTTTGAACTGGAAAAAATGTTGCACAGGTGAAGACTGACTGAGATTAAAAATGAGGAATCCGACCTGAAAGATGGCTGACCTTTTAATGCTTGTAGGTTGTAAATGCCTCTTTGTAGGTTGATGGTTGGTAATGAAGATTCTCACCTTCTTACACACGCCCCCCCCCCCCCCAAAAAAAAAATTGTATCTTAGGATTTTTCAATATTAATTTCTAGACTATGATGGTGAAAAAAAGGTTGTATAGTCAAATTATGACTAAGTTAATAGTCAGGTTTGGGAGCGGAATAGGAATTTTTATGGCTCCATAATGTTCGATGCAACAGGATTGGTCCAACTCAACTCATGAATTGTCGTTTTAGTGGTCCAAAGCTCGTGACCCACATATAGGGGTGTTTGGCAACAACAGCTTTTTGGGAAAAAATGGTTGTTTGGGAGGATTTTGACTGTTTTGATCAAGTCAAACAGCTTAAGGGTATTTGGTAAAAAGCTGTTTGCAATAACTGTTTGGCTCTAAAAAACTCTTTTTGAAAAAGTTATTCCCATTAGCCTTTTGAGAAGAGTTTTTTGTGGAAATGATATAATTATCCATAAGTTTGAAAAAATTACACACATTTCATTAAAAACTAATTCATAAATAAGGGCATAAATGAAATTTTACCAACATATTTTTTAAAAACAGCTAATTTTTACTAAACACTTTTTCTATAAACAGCTAATTCAAACAGCTAACGGATAACAACTAATACAAACAGTTAACAGCTAACAGCTAACAACTGCTTACCAAACAGGGCCATAGTTAATGGCAAGGGTGGGCTAGTTTGCTGGACCGGCATGTCATGTGTTGAAGCATGTACCTTTTATAGTTAATTGCCTAATTTTTAATAAATAAATGAACTACTATCTAAAAATTTTAAACAAATATTCTGAAATTAATAAACTTTTTATATTGATATAATGTAACATTCATGAGAGACATTATTTCTTCAAAAATTTTATGGGACGGGAGCCAATTTTATATTGCGGTTCAGATTTTAGAATAGTTTGGTTTGTGTGGGGTGGATTTGAGCTGGTTCATGGTTATGGACCAGCTCGTTAAATAGAACTAATATGCTTGCAACCTGCCTCAACTGTCATATTATTGGGTCACACCGGTTCAACCGGCTGGTCAAATTTCGCTGGCTATTTTGCGGTTCTGTACTGTGAGGTACGGTTATGTGTGTGCCCGGTTGGACCCGGGCCATTTCCAGCAGCATGGCAGCCTGGGACCTTGTCTTGCTTGTAAGTTGGACCCATTCACCCCAAAGGGTTAGGATAAAACCCCAAAGGTGTAGCGCTATTGTCTACACAGCCCAACAGGCCCCATCCCTGTTAAATCCGAGCGGACCTCTGAAAACCCTAATTGTGCCCTCTCTTATATATTACGATAGCGTCGCATCTCAGACCAAACTAGGGTTTATCGTAGGTTTTCAACGGCGAGCGTTTAGATCTCAGATTTCTTCTTTGTATCCCTCTAGACCTTAGGGAAAAAACAATCATGGCGACCCAGATAAGCAAGAAGAGAAAGTTCGTCGCTGATGGAGTGTTCTTCGCTGAGTTGAATGAAGTTTTCACAAGGGAGCTTGCTGAAGATGGGTATTCTGGTGTTGAGGTTAGGGTTACTCCTATGCGCACTGAGATCATCATCCGAGCTACTCGGACTCAAAATGTTTTGGGTATTTAACTATTCCTCAGTTTCTTCTTGATTTAGGGTTTATAGATCTGATTTTTGGAATTTGCTTTTGTGCTCTTGGGAAATTAGGTGAGAAGGGTAGAAGAATCAGGGAGCTGACATCCATCGTGCAGAAGAGGTTCAAGTTCCCTGAGGGTTCTGTGGAATTGTATGCTGAGAAGGTTAACAACAGGGGACTTTGTGCTATTGCTCAGTGCGAGTCTCTCCGTTACAAGCTTCTTGGTGGTCTAGCGGTCCGAAGGTCTATATTTTCCTCACTTTATTTCATTTATATGTTTGTGAATGGAATAATATATTTTCGTGTCTTATGAAATTTGTTAACTTTTGGTAAAGAATGTGAACTCATGCTTACTAGTGGATGGCTTGATACATTTTAGTGTATATTTTCGTTGAGGGTGTGGATAGGTTGAGCTATTCCTCATGTGATTAGTGAAATACGTGATTGGTTGCTGTTTCGATTTAGAAACAGGAGAAAGGATAAGGAACGTGAAAACGGTATCTGGTGAGATTTGGGTTTTAGGATTCTCATGGGGCTTGAACGGGAAAAAGGAAAGAATTGTTAAGGAAAATGGAGTAAACGTAGGTCCTCATTGCAAAGGAGAAATGGTGCTGGTAAGGCCCCAACACCAGCTGAGGGGTAAGGTATCCCTGTGGCTATGAGTAGGATACGCTTTGACCTTGTCACTTTATTTCCCCTTTCTTTTGTTACACTGTATTTGGATTGGGATTAGAGGAGAGGAAGGGAGGGAAGGGAGGGGGAAGGGAGGTTAATTAACTCCTCTTTCACTTATTTGGGGAAAAAAATAATAGGGGAAAAGAGGAGGAATCTTTCACCTCCATTAGCCCCCATAATCCAATTTTTATTCCCCTCAAATTGAGGTGAATGGAGGAGAGGGGAAGTGATATAAAAATTTTAATTATAATAATTTACAAATTATGGTTGGAACAGTTTGCAAGGTAAATACATTTTGCCTTCCCCTTCCCTCCCCTACTCTCCCCTCTCTTTTCTAATTTAAACATAACATATATAGTTAACCTCCCTTCTCCTCCACTTCAAAACCAAACAAGGTAAATATATTTTGCCTCTCCTCCCTTTTGCCTCTCCTCCCTTGCCTTCCCCCCTCCATTTTCCTCCCCTTTGTTAACCTCCCCTCCCCTCCCCTCCCCCCCCCCTCTAATATCCAAACAGAGTGTTAGCGTTTCTTATAACCATAGACGAAGATTGTCAAAAATATATCTAATCTAGGGGCCTCGATTTGAACGTTGCATTTGGATCATTTCACACGCTCCAACTGGTCTAGATGTGTATTGCTTAATGTGATCTTCTTGGCTATAATTTGATTTGCCTTCCGAAGCTCTCATATGGAAATCCACGAAAGTTGTCAAAAAACTATATCTAATCTGCGGGCCTTGATTTGAGAAGGGCAGATTCTGCTTTGCAGTTGGATCATTGCACATGCTTCAACTGGTCTAGATGCATATCGTTTACCGTGATCGTCTTGGCTATAATTGATTTGCCTTTTGAAGTTCTCATGCGAAAATAACAATTTTGAAGCTCTCATGTACGGAGTTATTTATTTTCACATAGTAACCTGGGTGGGGCACATCTCTGTTTAGCTCAAAGTTGGGTCTTTGTCACTTTCCATTGGCAATGCAGCTCTTCACAGAAGAATCTGTGAATGACTCTGTATGAACACAACCTTACCCATACTTAGAAAAGGATTTCTCCTCTAAATGAAACAGAAATGCTAATATTGTTGGGAATAGTGTTGAATTGATTATTGTTACATAGTTGCATTAATTTTTTGTGTTTCAAGCACGTGCAGTGCTAGGCAGTGTTGCAATTTAGTTTTTGGGTTGTGGTATGTTGTCCTTTTAGCAGTTCTGTTCCTGTTTTGTTTGTTTTAGTTTTCCATATTCTGGATTTGGCAAACTGTCCATACCATATCATTAGTATTTGGCCTCTTTTGCTATTTGCAAATTGTGGCAAAGAGTCTATGATATGTTATGGGCATGCAGTAATGGGGGCATGTTAGTTAAAGCTACTCTGTCAAACTAGTTTAGTAGGATGGGGCCTAATTTGTAATCATCCTCATTTCCCCTTTTTCTGCTGGTGGTTGATATTTGAATACTATCTTTTCATGTCATCAATAATGCAGATTGGTGCTTTTGTACCAATGCTGTGTCGGAGGATGGCTGGAATGAAGTCCTCCCTGCTATCATCCTCGTGAGATGTGCTGGTTTTCATGCAGTAACAGTAGTGAGGACACATGATCCTTTCAGTGCAATTTTCTTTTGTGGATTATGATGCTTGCTGATGTCTGTATTCTATAATGTAGTTTTAGTTGGGTTGCTGTGTATTACGTTGTCATCTACAAAGCAAATTGGCTGTTCTTGTAGTCATTTTGTGTCGGAAGATGACCACATTAAGAATGCGCCAAACCATTTTCCTTGTGCCGTAGTTAATGTGCATGCGAACATTTGGAGCATTTACATTATCTAATATAGTAGTCTGCTGCTTCCAATTTCTATTGTGTACTTGTTCCAGGCATGTTATGATGTCTATATTCTGTAGTGTAGTTTTAGTTGGGGCATTGAACCTCTTTATCGCCAAATAGGTTGGCTATACTTTCAGACTCTGAATTTACTATTTTTGTTCAGGGCATGCTATGGTGTCTTGAGATTTGTGATGGAAAGTGGTGCCAAGGGTTGTGAGGTATGTCACCTGAGCTTATGCTGTTGTCTTATTTCCTTCTTGGGATGTGCACACTTGGATGTAACCTCTTTGATTAAGGCTGTACAGAATTGATGATGGATACTTTGTTTAATAGGTCATTGTCAGTGGCAAGCTGAGGGCCCAACGTGCCAAGTCCATGAAGTTCAAGGATGGTTATATGATCTCATCTGGTCAGCCAGTTAATGAGTACATTGACTCAGCAATTAGACACGTCCTTCTTAGACAGGTAGGACTCATTTTGTTGTGTTTCTGTGAAATGAAATTTCAC
Source organism: Carnegiea gigantea (assembly GCA_029747015.1). Taxonomy (NCBI): domain Eukaryota; kingdom Viridiplantae; phylum Streptophyta; class Magnoliopsida; order Caryophyllales; family Cactaceae; genus Carnegiea; species Carnegiea gigantea. The sequence goes on along the minus strand of JAKOGI010000111.1, from coordinate 451,265 downwards.
TTGCCTGGTTGTCTCATTGTCTGGCCCTTTAGGTCGATTCATGTGCATCCTCATCTTTGTAGTATCTCTTGTCTAATCACACTGACTTAATTCGCATGATTTCCCTGCAGGGAGTGCTTGGCATTAAGGTCAAGATCATGCTCGACTGGGATCCTAAAGGAAAGATGGGACCACCCACACCACTTCCTGACCTCGTCACAATTCACCCACCAAAGGATGAAGAGAACTACATCCAGGCAGCAGCACCTGATGTGGCTCATGAGATTCCAATCATAGATCCAGTTGTGGCCTAAAATGTTTCTAGGTTTAGCCCTTAAACTTTTGCACATGAACTTGAACCAAGTTGTTATCAGTTTGCAGAATCAAATGTTTCGTTTATTTTCTGTGATGTACCTGGTAAAAGCTTTCTGAAATTTTGTAGGTTTGATGAGCTTGATTTTCTTGTCTTAATTTTGTTGTGCGCTGTTTCCTTTCTTATTTCTTTAATTTCAATTTCTTTTCATAAAAAGGCTCTCGCCCGGTCTACATCAGGCCATGTTTGCAACTGTCCAAATGTTGGAGTAGCTGAATTGCATCCCTTTTCGTACGTTTCCAATTACAAGGGGGGTAGCAACTAATATTATTTATGGTTTGTGTAGTGAGATTATAAGGAATGGAAATTAAGATTTCAAGTTCTCTTTCTGTTTGCATGGTGAAGGTATCAAATATCCATCCCTTTAGGGTTCATATTAATGTTCCAAAAATAAAAGAAAAATATACAAGTTTCAGTTTTCAACATTCTCAGCATTCATCTCCTCCCAATTGCAGTTTTCGTCCAAAACTATAGAGAGAGAGACGACTGTTGGTCTTCGTTGGCGGTAGCCACCATTCACAAATCTGCTTCCTTCTTTGCCGTTCAACCCATTACGCAAACCCTAATTGTGGGGCTGCTGTCGTTGATTGTCGCCAAGCAATGAAGACATCGCTGCAGGAAATGCGGGTGCTGTGACCGCTGCTTGCTGACTGTTGATGCGAAGGTATGGCGTTTTGGGAACCGATTTGCTCCACCCTGAACCAGCCAACGTGGAAGATAAGAGGAAGTAAAAAGGGACAAGCGATAGGAAAATGTCGGCCGCCATTTACCGTGAAACCGTTGCTAGGTCTAGAAGAAGCAATGCTCGTCATTTCGCGTTCATCTTCTTTATTTTCTTTATCTTTTTTTAATTAATTTCCCTTCCTCTTTTTTTGGTGCTATATAAAATAATTAATTTATATCTATAAAATCATGGGCTCACGTGTCTAAAGTTATGTTTTTCAACCTTATTTTATAAATCCTATTTGTTTTAGAAGTATGGGTTTATAATATTTATTTCCTTAAAACAAAAATAAAATCTTACATTATAATTAAAAGAATGAAATACAATAAATTAGACAATAGTTATTTATAAAAATAAGACATGACAACTTATAATAAAATAAATATATTCAAAAAATAAACCAACGTGATTCCATTCCGTGAGTGACAGTCAAATAACAAAGATTAAAACTTGATTACATAGCTGTTCTCTCTAAACACGTAAATTCAAAATTCGTGGGTACAATTATATTCGTTATTATGTTTGTTTAATTGAGTCGATTCATTATTTCATAGGATCACTATCACTCTGAGTTCAACTGTGAGACCACTGAGGAGATTCACATAAGCTACCCCTGCCTATTAGTATTATACTTTAGAATGCGTATATTAATTCATGTTATCCCACCCAGTAGACGAGAGCGGTTCTCCCCGCCCCTTATTTAGTTTCAACGCCTTCACCCAAAAAAAAGGGGGGCATTACCTTGGCTGCTTCGTACATGAAAAGGAGTTGAGGGCTTTGAGGCCATCATTTGTGGATACATTGAAGGACATCATGTCTAGAAAAGTGGGAGGGGGAACTGTGAGAGAGATGAGACTTCCTCTTTTTATGCTTGCACAGTCGCACTATTCCTATAAGTTGGTAGGAAAATTTCAAGTCGTCATGTGATACTTTTGCACCAACGTTTACTACGAAATTTCAAAGTTCTTACAAGCCACTAGAGGACTTTTACCTAAGATGCATCGACCGACCCTATTCTTTTTGTGTATAAATTGTAAGTGCGAAATGAAAAAGAATGGAATGGACTGTGAAGCAGCAGAACGGAGTAGGTAGAAGTAGTTTGTTGCATGCACGAGTGGAAATGAATGGAATAGAATAAGAAAAAATGGGAATGAATAGAACGGAATGGAAAGAAGTGGAATAGAGTAGAAGTATTGATGTTAGTTTTGTTAATAATTTGTGTAATATGAAATTAACTATATTTAAGCTTTGTTGTTGATGTTGGAAAATTAGGACATACCTTAGCGATTCAAAAGCGCAAAATCTTGTTGCTCGGGAATTGCCAATCGTGAGAGGAGGGGAGAGCGAATTTGGGACACTGCTAGGTTTGCTGTCATCCATATAGAATTAGGTTCTAAACCCCTTAAAATAGTAGCACACAACTGACACTCTCAATAGGGATTTAATGAGCATGACTAATATGTAATTAACCATTTACAACTGCCTAATTAATAGGATAACAATGTGACCGTTATACTCGATCAAAGCTCCCCTCGGTCACATAAACGATAGGCTACACATCTCTCTGCCAACTATTCTCTTCACGACTTATACTGGGAATGGGGCGTGCGATAAAAAACAAATCAGTTGTGTTATATTAAGTCATCATCTAACTAACATAACACTTTCATATGAAAATGATATCTTGAATCGTTCACAACATCACCATAGGCATACACTGTCCCTTTATGCCTATTAATATATCAAATGATTATATACTAAACATAATTGTCTGGGCTTGATGTGGCGATGGGAACAAATTCTTCCTTAGACAATTAAAATAGTCTATCTTAGTTTAACTGCTTTTCTAATGTGTTCCGGTAGACTGTATACATCTTAGTCCTTGGAAACCATATTAAGGTAGCAATACCAAGTTTTGACTTCATATCACAACTGTAAGTTAAGGAATACCACAAATAGAGGTCACACAGTAACAATGAAAGGGAATTCACTTGTCACTTACCAAACAGGTTGACATTTAGCGCATACAGTATGAGAGTATGTCATGGCATAATTCCCACTAAGCTGGGCGTGTCACTTTTCTATGATATGCGAATCATAAGTCTGGCTTTAAAAAACAAACTGGACCACTAGATCAACATACCTGATGTTTAATCTTGGCACTCAAGATTCGGCTATAAGGCTCCAATATGAAATCATGGTATTTCATATTTGACTTTCACAAGTCTCATCTTAACCTTACTAAGGTGACTATTAGATTTTATAACTTAACATTGATACACCACAAGTATAATGATATTTCAATATTACACACAACTAGTGTTAACATTGAAAAGTCTCATCCTGCCCGCTACTTAAGTGACATTTCAATAAGCCAAGCACAGAAAAATAAATCATGAGCATTTCTCTCATTTACAAAAGAAACATGTCCATCACATAACAAGATACATAGGTTTGGTCAAGGGAACATAATCACCTTGTTAGTGTATATATATATACCTAATGACAATACTGTTTGTCTATATGGTAATAAGATAAATGATCTGCCTCCATAGCTAACATTTTTGTGCAATTTTGCTTCTTACTGCACCATGACATGGCTCTCCCAACCAAGGTGAAGGCGTGTCCTGAGATTGATCTAAACTCACCCTGGTCACCTCCTTAATTGACATTTGAGTATCCGCTTAACTTGAAAGTTTCCACCTTGATAACAAAGGACTAAGTCAGTGACACCACGAAGGTAGCGCTTAATTCTCTTAATGGCTTGCCACTCAGCAAGTCCTGGGTTTAACAACGACTTACTAAACCAACCATAAAACAAATGTCAGGCTATGTACATGCTTGCACTAAGCTTCTTACGACACTAGTGTAAGGGACATTGTTCGTTGTCTCTATTTCATCATCTGTTTTAGGCCAATATTCAAGACTTAAGGTGAGACCCTTCTTAATTGGAGTGTCTATGAGCTTGGAATTATACATCTGAAATCATTCCAAAACCTTTTTCAAGTATGCCTCTTGGAATGGTTTCAAATTATTTTCACGTCTAGGACATACCTACTTTCACCCATTTTCTTCATGCCAAAGATACAGGATAGGCACTTTTTAGTAGCTTTGATCATCTCCAAGTTGTTCTTATCCAGTAGTATGTCATAAATGTACAGAGTAAGAAACATAATCCCCATGTTGACCTTTTGACATACATATAATGAACTTGTAAAACCATAGATAAGCTAAACGAAATATCAAGATCTGGAAGATTGTTTAAGCCCATATATGGACCTTTTAAGATGATACAACTTGTCCTCTTGCCCCTTTGATACAAAACCAATGGGTTGGTCCATATAGTACTCTTCCATAAGGTTACCTTTAATAAAAGCAGTCTTTTCGTCCATTCGAAACAATCCTAGGTCCAAATAGGCAACCAGGGCTACAAGTAGGCGAATAGAGATAAATATCACCACATGAAAAAAATATCTCTTTGTAGTCAGTACCCTCAATTTAGGTAAAGCCTTTCGCTACTAGACGGGCCTTGCACTTTATCAATCGAACTATCTGCCTGGCGTTTTATCTTTAAAAACCCACTTGTTTTCGATAGACATACGTCAGGGTGGAGGATCAATAGGTTCCCAAATCTTATTTCTTGCCATTAAGTCCATCTCACTCTTATGACATCTATCCATTCTTTGTGATTTGATGAATCAATCTCCTCTTAATAAGAGGTAGTTCCTCAACTTTCAAGGGCATGCATAGGAATATTTCCTCTTCGATTTAGAATATCATTGAGGAAGTATTCATGCTGACTCCTTCGGATCATGGGACCTTCATTATTTGTCTATCTAGGTGAGGAATCCGTCCCCCTTTCTCTAAGAGATATGAGTGGGCCTGACAAAAATTGATCCAAACCGAAAACTTGACCCGAACCTGCACAAAATTTTGGGTTTTGAACACAATTTTCTCGATCCGAACCTAACTGAACCCGAAAAACTGGCAAATTAGCGGGTCAAACCCAACCCGACCCGAACCCGAATCCGAATCCGAACCCGCCCGCTTGACCCGGACATTATATCCTCAGCTTTTTACTTTTCTCTAATTTATGTATCTTAACAATAATGGTTAATCATTCTTATCAAATAGTTTCAACAGATATTATATAATTATCTCATCTATTTACAAATTAAACAATAATAACCTTAGTTTTTTTCTTCTCCATTCTCTGAAAATAATATCGTACATAAATTTTAAAATGAAAAAACATTAAAAATGGGCATAAAATTGTATGAAATAACTATCTAATCTTTTAAAAAAAGTTAATTTAAAAGAAGACAAACATTTAAAATGCGCAAGTCATACCATAATATACTTAGTTAAACAAATATGTCTAATTATTTTTAAATTAATTAATTTGTGATAATTTAAAATTTTGATGTTATACATGCAAGATAATATCTTGTACTTCTTTTATTCAATTTTATTTGGTTTTTATTCTGACTAGTCTTAAACTATGATGCTAGTGGTAGGAAAACTGCTAGCCGTATTTGTATTGGGGTCAGCCCATTAATCAAGTTATACCTAATTAGGCATCGGTAGGTTAGTTAACAAGAATATTAAATTATTAAATAGGTTATTAGCAATTAAACTACTACAATCTATTAAAATGCTATAGACCGATTGCCCCACAAATGGTCGACCTCACTATTGACTTTCTTTCAATGTGTAGGGTTTGATTCTTTACCTGCTCATACAAGATATTCATATATTATAATAAAAAGTTTGAATAATTTTAATGTTCTTTTGAGAAATTACAATTATCATGCCTTTTCATTAAATAATGACAATTTTGAGTAATAAATATGCAAAATTTTTCACTTTGAAAAAAGAAAAATAATTCACCGAAAAGGCGCTCTAAACCCATTGGGCTGCTCCGAAATCCTAAAACCAAAATACGGCTGTCCGTATTTTACCCGAACTCGAAATACACCTGACCCGTATTTTACCCGAACTCGAAATACACCCGACCCATATTTTACCCGAACCCGAGTACACCTGGCCCATATTTAACCCACCCGTTCGAACTGACAGGTCTAGATATGAGACCTTGAGCATGAGGAGAATCACTCCCATCATCCATTGGATGTGTGGGATCCTGAGTGTGTGGACTAACTGCATGATCAGGAGCAGGAGATTGAGGATAAACCTTATTCTCAGGTTGATTCTCCTCAACATTTGAAGATTGAGCACGAATCTCATTCTCCGAGGATAAGCCTCATTCTCAGGTTGATTCTCCTCAACATTTGAGGATGAATCTCATTCTCCTTAATAGAAAAACCTCATCTTAGCTATAAAATAAGGGAGACATACCATCTTCGGTGACTAAGAGAGAATTCAAATCCTCTCTCTCATTGAGAGAATGTTGAGGGTCTTGTTGTAACTCATAAAATCTGAGTTCCTTTTTAAATTTCACCAAATGCTAGAAACTCATCCCCAAAAAAATCGACATTACGAGAATTCATTTCCGTCATGCCAACATTATGGTGTTCCCCGTACATTATATATCATTTGGAATGCGCGGGATATCTTATGAACAGCATCCTGGTAGCCGTCGGACCAAGTTTACCATGTTTGTGGGTCGAACCCCATTGGCATAAGTGGTCCAAGGATAGCTTTTTATCAAATCATAACTCATATGGTGTGGCAGATACACTCTTGCTAAGCATACGATTAAAAATATAGGCTGCCGTAAACAGCACATCCCCTAATAAACTAATTGGGAGGTTAGCATGTTTCATCATTGAACTGACCGTGTCAAGCAATGTACGATTTGTATGCTCTGCAACATCATTCTATTCCAGGGTGCTAGGAATCACTAGTTGTCTTTATATACCATTCTCCTCAAAATTCTTTGAACATATGATAGAGATATTCATGACCTTGATCGGTACGAAGAGTCTCAACTTTTCGTTCCAATTAAGTCTTCATTTCTACCACAAAGTATTTGAACACATCAAGTACCTAATAGCGGTGAATTAATGGGTACACTTACCTATATCGTGAATCATCTATAAGAGTTATGAAACAAACGTTTCCACATTCATGGGTCCGCAGATGTCGAAATGAATGAACTCCAGGGGACTCGATGCGCTCAAAGCCTTTCCAAAAGACTTTATAGTTGCTTTGCTAACCACACTTGACTCACACATAGGCAACTTAACCTAAATGAGTTGGTCTTAAAAGACCATCTGTAGCTAGTTTGCTAACTCTATCTTGGTCCTAATGGTCAAGTTGAGCATGCCTAAAAGCAAAGTCAAAAATGCGGCAAAGATAGAAAATGTTCTATTTTATTTCATTCTACACATCGAAAATACCTTTCAATGTTCCATGGCCAAACACATTGCCATTGTATATGATAGGTGAAAATCGAAAGAGAAAACTGATCTGAGAAACAAAAGACATAAGGGAACATTGCACCCCACGTGCATTGAGAATATTGTGAAGAAGCAACATAATCCCTTTGTAGAGTTTCAAATGACATGTCCTTATTTCAAGGATATCTTTTTCACCGTCGTTATCTAAAATGGTAGTTTGTGAACCCATCGGGTAGCGATGAAAGTTCATAAGATTAGCTCGATCCTGAACTATGTACTTATTTGGTCCCATGTTTTCAATCCATTAGGGATCACAATTGGCAATTGATGCTTGGAAGCATACATATTATTCAGGGGCAACTATGAAAGAAGGTACCTTAATCAGCTCAAGACAATCCCGAGCACAAAGTCCTTTATCACCACAGTTATAGCACTTCACACGTGCTATATACGTCTCTCTATTTCCCTTAGCCTTTTTTTTTCTTTTGGCAATGCCGCCCTTAGATCCAAAACTTCAACGGGAAATGAGTTTGGTCGAACCTAATGCTGAGTTAATCCTACATGCACTTAACAGTGGAATAGCTTTCAAATTCCCCCATCAGATCATCATACATGCAATACAATATAGTATAACATGTTGATTGATCCTTCTCTGACCATTTTCGGTGTACCTTTAGCCTCTCTCTTGATACTGCTCACTGGCATTTACATCTTTGCCATTCTAGGAGACCTCAATGCTGTTAAGTGTTATAATGCTCATTCAGAAGAAACTTAATCTTTTGATACTAGTTAGTGCCATCAAACTTTTCATCGATGAACAAATCACCGATCATGTTTTTAGTTGCCACTACTTAAAGTATATTTTAAAAAATGGACATTAGGCATATTTTCAAGTAATTTAACCATTGGAAACTTTGTCATCCATGTCATATGATCGAAAATTTCGCTAACCTCATAATCATCACTTACAAACATGAATAAGAAATTCCAACAATTTAATTACCACATTTTTTCATGAAACAAAACTTATGGAATACTCAATTGTTCAAGTAATCAACACATTTAGAAATATCACAAAGATATTCAATTTAATCATGTAAAATAAATTTTACATGAAGTTATGTCATTACATAAAATGAGTCTATATATAAGTGTAAATATGTCATTTAAAATTCTATCAATGACATATTCGACCATAAAATTCATTTTATTATATAAAATGTATTTATACAACAAAATGAAACAATATTGCGAAACATATTCGAATAGTAACATACTACTAAAGAAGTTCATAAAAGCCCAAAGAGTTTTATATAAAACACATTTATATAATCATAGTTAACATAGAGCATATACAAATGTCACTCGCAAATTACAAAACGAATTCATAATATTATAGATTTAAATTTCATGAAACGAATTCAGAAAATGCTGCTAAATTACATAATTAGCAAGAAACATGAAACGAATTCATACTCATAAACTTAGACAAAGGGAAAGTGATGAAATAATTAACAACTCATGTAATTATATATAACACATTTGTGTAATAACTTCTGCTTCCAATGCTCAAATTCTAATTTCTAGCCCAAAACAGAAAGTTTGATCTATCCTCTACACTTGTCATGTTTAGGGTTTTGCCCTTCTATCCTAAACTAGGCCGTTTTCTAATTTCTTTCAGTGGTATCACTGACTATTTTAGTCTGGACAGTCCATTGTGACTTGACCATAACTTGGGACATGCTACCCCAATTCGCTTGATTTAAAAACAAGTTTATGCAGAACATCCCGACACATCACCTTAAAAGTTTCACGATTTTTGGCAAACTAACCCGTCCTGAGCAAATTTTCAAAGTTAACATCAATGCAGCCCTCTTTCCAGACCAGTAAGTTCTACTCCAATTTCCTAACTCGACTTTCCAACCTTATAACTTTAACACCCGACATCCAAAATTCAACTTCTTGCCCATTACAGAAATATGTGCTTGTCTACTACCACTTTCATGTTTAGTGATTTTGCTATTTCCCGCTGCAGCTAGGTTAAAAATCCTAAAATATGCCAACTATCCCTGACTATCCTAATTTTAACAGTCTCTGGTAAACAGACCATAACTCATTCCATACAATTCGAAATCTCTTGATTCAAAAGGCGTAATGCAGAAGACGCCGTGGCCCATCTATCCTCCAATTTTTACAATTTTTAGACTAGTAGGTCAGTGAGGAAAAATCTTTAAGTTTCCATCAATTTTCTGCCCTTAACTAGTGGCTTGTTCTCACTAATTTCAAACCCAAGATCCGATCTTTTTCCCTCAATATCCACGTTGGTAATCTTTGTGACAATCCAATATGAAACCTAATGACCCATCCCCTAACCCAAGTCGTCTAAGTCAAGGAAAAATCTAAAATCGGTATCATGAATACAAGAAAACATTGCATACTCACCTCGATGCGATTTCAGAGAAGAAACAATTGAAACGTCACACCTTTGAGGTCTCAAATCTTAAAAATCATATAAATTCGAATCAAATGCCTCATATTTAAAATCTCACATCAAAATCATGAGTTTAGAAAAAAAATACAAGAGAACCCAAAATATATATATCTTTTTGCATGGGGTGCATAGTGCACCCTACTTACCATCAAGGGGACCGGCAGTGATGTACTGGTCGACGGTGGTGGCGGTGCTTGAGAGGGAGAGAGAAAGAGATGAAAGGGAGAGAGAGAGAAGTGAGAGAACGAGAGGGAGAGAGAGAGAAGAGACAGAATGAAAGGAAAGAGAGAGCGATGGCGTGGGGGATGGGGAAGAACTCGGTTAGGGTTTTAGGAGGGGAGAAGCCGGGTAGTGGGGAAAGAAAAAGGAAAGAGAAAAAGAAAAAAAAGAAAGGAGAGAAAATAAAAAGGGAAGGAAAATGAAATATATTCTAGGGTTTGATTTGGGTGAATTTGGGAGGAAAAATTGAATTTCAAAATAATATAGATAGGAGGGAAAAACAAGTGGGCGAAATAAATAGTTGAGTTATGAAGTAAAATACACAAATAATTAAATCGAGGAAAAGAACAAAAATAGCCCGGATGAAAAATAAATAAATCTTTGTCATGTAAAAATTTTAAAAAAACCACAATCCGTAGCAAAAGAGATTTAGAACGACTTGGATTATGAAGGTTGGTCCACGTCACACGATCTCCCAATTTAATTTTGCGGGATTTTACAATAAAATATGATGAAACGCAGGGGAGTAAAAGATAATAAACAAAGGTCAATAGGGGAATTAATGCAAATATGATTTTTCAGGTAATATGTCATACATAAATGCTCTAAAAATTCATGTGAGTATAAATGGGTTAAAAAATTTCCTCATGCAATATGCCAAATATAAATAAAAGTTGTCTCATGCATCCCAAAATAATGTTTGAAATTATTGTACGCAAGTAACATCTCAATCCAAATGGATTGTAAATTAGTAATTACTTTGTATTTAGATTAGCATTATTTATGATTGAACAGAGTAGATTGTGCCAAAATAAAAGGGTCATTATTTGCTTCCATGAAGCCATAATTTTTATAAATTTTGCTAGTGTACCATCATATCTTGTCTCACTCCTACTATAGTTTGACAAGATTAAGAAGATATGGAGAGAAAGATGAGTTGAAATTGAACCTTAAACTTTCACAGGAATAATATTTTTAAAGGGCAACTAGACAAGCTTTCTTACCTTGCCTGAGTTTTTGCTGTTGGAGTTCCGTCCAATTCATGCATATCCAAGGATCCACAAAGAGAGAACCGACGTACAAAGCATTTGTGATGTAGAACTGTTTGCTTGACTTCCTCTCTCTCTCTCTCTATTTTTTTTTTTGATTATATACGTGTGGGTCCTCCTAATTATGGAGGGAACCCAACAAATCTCCTACTTCCCGACTTAATTGGGGGGCACCGCATCGGCACCTTTGCAATATTTTTCAAACTTCTTAGTCAGTATGACCTTGGTCATCATGTTTGACCAATTTTCATCGATATGGACTTTTTCAAGCTATAGGAGTTTTTCTTCCAACACCTCTCGTATCTAGTGATAACGAACATCAATATGTTTTGAACGAGAGTGAAGTGTGGAGTTCTTGGTTAGATGTATAGCACTCTAGCTATCACATGTAACACACATTTTTCTTGCTCATGACCCAATTCGAGTATGAAATCTTTCATGCAAAGAATCTCATTACATGCTTCAGTAGTTGTAGTATATTCAACTTCCGTGGTCAACAAAGCCACAAATTTTTAGGGCCTAGAATGCGAAGATATAGCTCCCCCTCCAAAAGTAGTCAGGTACCTTGATGTTGATTTCTAGGATCAATGTCACCAGCCATATCAACATCTGTGTACCCCTCTAACATAGGTTTTCCTTTGCTAAAGCACAAGCATTTTGTAGATGTCCCTCTAAGATATCATAATATCCATTTCACGGCTAACCAATACTCTTTCCCTGGATTCATTAAGAATCGGCTTGCAACACCCACTGTATAAGCAATATCGGTTTTGGTACACATCATGACATACATGAGACTGCTAACACTAGATGAATAGGGGAGATTTTTCATCTCTGCCTTTTCTTTCTCACTTGTTGGACTTTGCTCGGTGTTCATATTAAAATGTGCAGCAAGTGACATACTAACAAACTTGGCTTTATGCATGTTGAATCTTTCTAGCAACTTTTCAATATATCTCTTTTAAGATAGCCACAATAATCTCTTGGATCAATCTCGAGTAATTTTCATCCTAAGGATTTGGTTTATTGATCCCAAGTCATTTAGGCGAGTGACTTGCTTAATGCTTTCTTCAAGGCAATAATTTTCTTTAGGTCCTGCCCAACGATTAGCATGTCATCGACGTGAAGTACCGAAATGATAAAATGACCATTGCCATATCCCTTAAAAAAGACACAATGATCTGTGAGTGTCTTGTTGAAGTCATGCTCAGTCATAAAAGAGTCAAATTTCTTGTACCATTGTCCAAGCGCTTGCTTAAGACTGTACAAGCTCTTTTTCAGTTGACACATTGAATTTTCTTTGCCTGCAAGTTCAATCCTTCCTTTAGGTCACCATATAAATTTCTTCCTTTAGGTCACCATATAGAAATGTCATCTTAACATCGAGTTGTTCAATCTCTAAATATAGACTGGCTGCCACACCAAGAACAGCACGAATGGATGACGTCTTTACCACCTAAGAGAATATTTCTTCAAAATCAATCCCTCTCTTTTGAGTAGACCCCTTAACCACTAACCGATCTTCTTACCTTAGCCTTGGGTTATTGTCTTCAGCCTTAAGCCTATACATCCATTTGTTTTTCAAGGCTCATCTTCCTTTGAGCAACTCCATAAGATAATACGTATGATACTCATGTAAGGACTGCATTTCTTCTTGTATGGCCTTTGTCCATTCTACTTTGAGATTATTAGCCATTGCTTCTTCAAAACTCTGAGGCTCCCCTCAACCGTAAGAGTTATGAACTCATCTTGACTATATCCTATTGCCTTTTTCTAGTGGATCGTCTCAACTGAGACCCTTTTTAAACTTCTAACTCAGTAGATTCTCAGTCAAATTCGTCCAAATCTTCCCTTTCATCACTGTTAGAGGAAGAGGCATGATCTTCATTTGTGCCAGCTTCAATATTTTCTTTGATTGAGTCATCCCCCAGATTACCAGGTATCACAGGGGACGAATTAGGATTAGAACTTCTAATGACCTTTAACTTATGCTTATGTTGTTTTGCATCTTCTGGGGCTTGGTCCTCCAACAATACAACATCTCGCCTTCTAAAAATCTTTCTGTTTGCCGGATCCTAGAGTCGGTAGCCAAATTCATCTCTTGGAGATCCAACGTAGATGCACTCCTTGGTCTTTGAGTCAAGTTTGGCTCTTTCGTACTTAGGGATGTGAACGAATGCCTGACATCCAAACACCTTTAAGTGGTTGTAGGAGACCTTCCTTCTGGACCAAACTTCCTCTGGGACATCTCCATCCACAGGAACTGATGGTGAAAGGCTGATATGTTGACTGCAGTCTTCACAACTTCTCTCCAAAATGATTTAGGGAGTTTAGCATGTGAAAGCATGCATCAAACTCTTTCTTCGATGGTTCGATTCATTCTCTCAGGTAAACCATTCAACTGCGGGTTTTTGGTGGCATCTTCTCGATTCTAACCCCATGCAACTTGCAGTATGCTCTGAATGGACGACGCTATTCTCCACAATTAGCAGATCGAATGCACTTTAACTTTTGGCCAGTTTCTCGTTCCACCCTTACATGGAACTCCTTGAATGCTTCGAGTGCTTCATCTTTTGATCTTAGTAAAGAGACCCAAACTTTCCTTGAATGGTCATCAATAAAGGTGACAGAGTATGATGCACTGCCAAGTGACCTTTCAATCATGGAACATACATTAGTATGCACCAACTCAAGCATGTGCTTTCTCCGATGGGGTCGGCCATTTCTTTTAAATGTCACCCTGTGTTGTTTGCCAGCTAAACAATCAATACAAGGCTCAAGCGATTTGCCTTTTAAGTTAGGGAAGTAATCTTTTCCAGCAAGGATCTACAATCCTTTCTCACTGATGTGCCCAAGTCTTTAGTGCCACAACTCCAAATTTGAGTTGTCATGTACAATATTAACTTCTCCTTTGCATAACTTTCTTTGCATAACATACAAGGAACCTTCCTTTACACCTCTAGCAACTATCAAGCTCTCATTTGTGAGCTTCCATTTTCCACCACCAAAGTGGTTCACTAAGCCAGCATCATCAAGTTTGCCTTCTGATATAAGATTTAGGTGTATGTTTGGAACATGCCTCACATCTTTTAGTACTAGCTTGCATCCAGTATTAGTTGTCATGGTAATGTCCCCTATACCAACAATTTTGCTTGAAACTTAGTTTCCCATCTTGATAGTACCAAAATCACCATTTTGGTAGGATAAGAAATGGTTCCCATGTGGAGAAACATGGAAAGAGGCCCCCCAATCAACAATCTAGGAATAATCATCACAAGCTAAATTAACATAAATTTCTTCTCCAATGAGGAATACCTTATTGTGATCTTCTAATGCAATAGTAGTAATGCTTTTCTCTTCTCTTTTGTGTTTGTTTTGATCTGGTTTGACTTTTCCAACCTTCTGATCTCCCTTGAAATTTCGACAATCAGATTTCTTATGGTCCGGCTTGCCACAATAGTGGAAAAATAGTTTGGAGCGAGATTTGGATCGTCCCCTGGACTTTCCTCGTCCACTATTTCTCCCTCGATTCTCATTTTAGCCACAGTTCTCAGCGACATTGGCTTCGGATTGCACTGAAATACCTATTTCTTTTCTTCTGCTTGCTTCATTTAAGAGGCTATCCGTGACAATCTCCATTGTCAGTTTCCCTCCTGGAGTGGAGTTACTCAAAGTAACTACCAATGTGTCCCACCTCTCAAGAAGCGAGGTAAGAAGCAGTAATGCCTGCATCTCGTCATCAAGCTTCATGTCAGCCTTCGTTAACTAATTTACGAGCCTCTTGAAATTATTCAAGTGCTCAATCATATTTTGACCATCTTTGTATTCCAACTTCACGAATCGTCTCACAAAAAGAGCTTTGTTATGTGGAGTCTTTGTATGCATTGTCAAAGGTTGACACATGCTCAAACAAACTCCAGTCAATGTACTTTCGGGTGGTAGCTATAGCTTTGTGATTTAGCACGTTCCACTCATTTGCCTTTTTACCCATTGGCATATATGTGGAGTCTTTGTATGCATTGTCAAAGGTTGACACATGCTCAAACAAACTCCAGTCAATGTACTTTCGGGTGGTGGCTATAGCTTTGCGATTTAGCATGTTCCACTCATTTGCCTTTTTACCTGTTGGCATATTTTCGTTTTGAATGGGCTCAACAAGGTCTTTGTAAATTAGGTGATCTTCCATCATGGACTTCTAGTAGGAGTAGTTATCTACTCTAAGTTTGACCATATGACTTTCGTAAGTGACAACACCCTCCATCTTGAATTACAGAAGAATGTGGCTGCTTAATATGAGCTTTGATATCACTTTTCGGAAAAGTCGGGTCAATGTAGCGAAAGCACGCCCTTTTCCTTCTTTGTATAATTTAAGATGGATAATTAAAATTATGAAAATATAGCCGATGGAGACTCATAAATTTTTTACGTGGAAAACCCTCCAAGAAGAAGGGAAAAACAACGGGACTGTAGGTCTGAAAAGTACTTCCACTATTTATAATATTGGAATTACAAATTAACTCCTCTAACAAATTAGAGGGTATATTCAATACCTCACCCACTTGGGATGGAATACAAAATCACTCATACCTATTTTAGTGGAATTTCCTCGCCTATTTTTGGTGGTATACACTCAACTCTCAAGTGTTATTTGCTCACACTTGGTTCTACCTCTCAACTCCCCGAATACATCCCATTTTATAATGGGAGAATGGAGCTTTGAATGTGTAGATTTTGCAAATCGATACAAGTCTACCTATACCTACACTAGCCACCAAGAAACTCTTCCTCGAACTTGTGAAAAATAATCCTTCTTGCATAGACACCTTTGACTTCCTTTATGTCCAGAAAAGCTTTGCCAGCAAATTAGAACATGTGCTTGGTCATGACATTAAATGCTTTCCTTAGTATTTTCTACATTGGCTACTCTACTTTTCTTTCGGCTACTGCAACAATTCAAGCTTGGTTGACTTCCTCTCTCTCTGTTTTTTTGGGGGGATTATATACGTGTAGTCCTCCTAATTATGAAGGGAACCCAACAGGCATGTGCCTTACCTTTTCAATGTATATAAGTCCAAGACAACTGTGGGTAGTGCTAGTGAAAATCCATTCAATTTGATTACTCATGTTACACGAAGGGGGAAAAAGGACACCCATCATAAAGTTTTGATTTGGGTTTAAACAAAGGTGAATAAGGAATCCATGCAAATATGATTACTCATTTCTAGCCATTCTGGTCTATATTGTTCGAATTTGGAACTCTGTTCATGAGTTAAAGCAAATCTAGATGACTAGTTTCACACATCGGATGGTATTCGACTAGAGGTCAAATATAATTTTGCCTTGAATCTCCATTACTTCAAATTAAAAATCTAGACCACTAAGGACCCGTTCTTTTTATGAGTCAATACTAAAATACCAACCTCAACCTACTTCAACCTACTTCAACCCACTTCAACCTACTTCAACCAACTTCTATTATTTTAACCAAGTTCAATTTATCACATAAAAAAATTCAACCTACTTTAACCCACTTCAACCTACCTCAACCTACCTCAATCCACTTCACCCTTTTACCCACCCCAATTTACCCACGAAAAGAACATGCCCTAAGTTTGGATATTGAACTATCACATTCAAATGGCAAATATAGTTTTGGTTTGGAATCCTAAAAGTTGGGGCTAAACCTGGACAATTTAACAATGGGACCAAATGTCCAATGATTCCCAACCCGTTTCTTCGGTCATTCAAATTGTTTGAATCCATATTTACCCAGACTGAGATTTTTACTAGCAGCAATCACACCTAAGGAGCTTGACAACCCAATCTCTGGGTTCAATTTCTAGCTATTGGATCATCCCATGTGAAGGGATTATGTGTGGTGTGGTATTAAAGCATTCTTAGGACCTAATGTTATCAGTCACATCACCAAGCCTGGTAATTTTGCTACCTAATTTGTCCAACATGTGGTCCAGGTAGAGGGGCTACTCACTACTAAAAACCATTAAAGGCCAACAAAAAAAAATTTGGCACCGGTAATGAACCCACAAAAGAGCGAAAGAAATTGAACGATATAGAAGACTATTGAGGAAATAAACCAAGGGCATTAAATATGATGAAATGCGGGGAAGTAGAAGTAATAAACAAAGGTGAATAGGGGAATTAATGTAAATATGATTTGTCGGATAATATGTTATATATGCATGCTCTAAAAATTCATGTAAGTATAAACGGATAAAAAAAGTTCCTATGCAATATACCAAATATAAATAAAAGTTGTCTCGTGCATCCCAAAATAATGTTTGAAATTATTGTAAGCAAGTAACATCTCAATCTGAATGGATTGTAAATTACTAACTACTTGGTATTTTAGATTAGATTATTTATGATTCAACGATTCAACATAGTAGATTGCGTCAAAACAAAGGGGCCATTATTTGTTCCCACGAAGCCATAGTGTTGATAAATTTTGTTAGTGCACTGTCATGTCATGTCTCACGCCTATTGTAGTTTGACAACAATTACGGAGACATGGAGAGGAAGAAGAGTTGAACTTGAACCTCAAACTTTCACAGGGAGAATATTTTTAAAGGGCAGCTAGACAAGCTTTCCCACCTTGCCTGAGTTTTTGCTGTTGGGGTTCCGTCCAATTCATGCATGTCTAAGGATTCACAAAAAGAGAACCACTGTACAAAACATTTGTGATGTAGAACTGTTTGATTGATGCTCTCTTTTATCAAAAACAATCTTTTTAAGAAAATATACAAATTCATTAATAGCTGCGCTACGTAATAGAAAATATAAATTAACTCATCCAAGTTGAACTTGTATATCCAACTAAATCATGTTAAGGTGAAAAAACCAAAAAAAAAAAAAAAAAAAAAAAAAAAAACAGGGAGGAGTGATGGCCCTAGGGCAGGAACCTTGGTCCCCCCCCCCCCCCCCAAAACCCCCCTTTCAAATTTTCTAATATGCGGTTAATTAGTTTAGCCCCAAAAAATTATGACATTGGGTCTGTTTTGTAATTTATAAACAAACATTTCAGTCACTCCACCTAATTACATTCGTTGGTTCCACCGCTTGTAAGGAAATGGCCAATTACGGTTAACATTAGCGTCGTTGTTCATATTCCACTTGATTGCCTTTGCCTGTCCTCATTCTATGCACAGCTAGCAAACCTCATTCATGGACCCATTTTATTGAAGACTTCCCCCAAAGAAATCAAGCATTTCATAATAACCATGGCATCATCAATCATTTCTTCTTCTTCTTCATCTTCTTTGATCATCTAATCGTCTACTTCTTGATATTTACATAGTATCTTCTTGCATATACTTCTTTACAAGGAGCAGATAGCCAGAGCACTGAACTTACTTGATACCCTGCGGTACTACGGATTCTTTGTGATATTCACTGGAAGAATACTCCTAGTGATCTACCTCTGCCTCGCGATCAAGTGGTTCGCCACCCCTTCTTGGTGGCTGGGAGCTGGTCCCTCCCCCCTCCCCCCCATGGCCAAGAACTTTGATGACCGGAAAATCATAGAGCTGGTGGGCTCTACTACCACCTACAAGTACAAAGCGGGAGGCCAAGAAGAGTATTATGTAGTATGCTTGTCAAAGTATGAAGAAGCGGAAGAAGTGAGGAAGTTGCCAAGATGTAAGCACTCCTTCCATGCTCCTTGTATAGATAAGTGGTTTTCATCTCATTTCCATTGCCCCCTTTGTCGTGCACGATAGAAACATCATTGCACGATCAGAGATTACAGAAGGGGTTCTGATCCGGCAGTCTTAGTCTGAATTCTTGTTCTCTAATTTCTCCTCCAACATTACTTCGTCCTTCCATGTGCTTTAGTTAGTTCGTTTATGTGCACCTTTTGTGCACAAAGAGCTTCAAATGTTTAGAACTAGTATAGGAGTCTGAGAACTCCTGAGTGTGGTTCTGGTGCTAATGTCTAGAACTCACCTTAATGGATCTTTGCTGCTCCAGTGAAACAACCAGCTGGTTGTCATTCATACTCGTATAAATTTTTATTTGTTTGTTTTTCTAAGATCTGAATTACCCCATATAATCCTACAAATGAATTGTAAATAGTAAGTTTATAAATGCAAGTTATTGTGTGTTGCTGAGGGCACATACTTTCACGTACCATGTGCATACAATGTTTCTTCTATATGTTTTGTCATGTACTCTGTTTCTAATATATGTTTGCTTTATGACTCCTGATAATATGTGCTCCAATAAGCATGATATAAATTTTAATACAACATCGTGTTGAACAAACCGTTTGATCAATAATTTTATTTCTCTGCTTCATTTTGTTTCATTGCCAAAGGTCAAAGAGTAGAAGAAATAGGAGCGAAGTATCTTCACACGTGTCCCCAACATCGATGAAACACACTAGCCTTGGATGATCAATTTGCTACTCCATAAAATTGCCTCCATAGGACCAGTTGAAGGATAGTAGAACATTACAGGCATGAGCACAACAGTATCACTTCAGGAGTGGCAAATGTTCTGCTTCAGTTCAAGTAGGCTGATACAAATTGGAGCAATATATTCACAAGCCATGACTTCAGACAAGCTCTCTTTGCCCATAATCCTACATATTTTGAGCCGCACAAACTGTGTCCAATTTTGAAATTTGGACCCAAAGTTCCTCACCAATTCCATGTCTTTTCTTGTGAATCCGCAGTTCGCCCAAGATGTCCTTGATTTCTAACAAATGAAGACTTGCATCCAACTTTTAAGGAAAACTTCAGATTAATTTTTCTAGTTTCTCCACAGAATAAGACTGATCGTAGGCATGTAGACACCTTTTTTCATATATACATAAATAAGCAAAATCAGGTCAGTACAAACTACTTTCGATGATGTTAAACAGAATATGTTGCATGAAACGACATCAATAAGTTTAACTCTCGTCCATTCAAAGTAAAAATTAACACAATAGCTCATATTACATTCTCCTCAAGTTGTCCAATCGTGCCTGCAAGTCATCATCAATGCCGCTATCATCATTTCCAGTTGCCTCAGCCTGTGCAACCTTGTTCTTTGCTGCAGGTGCAGCAACAGCAGCAGATGGGGCAGTCACAAGCTGTAAATGAAAATACCAAGCATTCAATCAAAACTCAATTGACATCAATTGCAAGCAACCCTGCTTGAGCTAAAGCAACTCTCTAAAATGCCTTCTGCTTCCTTTCAATCGGGTGATGCCAAGTTAACAACGTTTAAATCTAGGGTCTGATAAAACTAACCTCTCTACAATTTTGCAATACAAGGGAAAAAGCTGCTCTGTCCAAAATGTGGCACAGGCAAGGGGAAGAAAGAGAGAAAAAGAGTAGGCAGAATGAGTATACCTCTTGATTGATGTCGATTCCTATTTCATCAAGGACTTGGTTCACGAGCTCTTCTGTCTCTTCCTCCTCTTCATCTCCCTCCAAAGCATCATCGATAGCATCACCCATGACTTCACTCGTAAGCTCCATTCTCTCATTTTGCCTCTCAAACTCCATCATTATCTTCTGTAGTGATGGAAGGTTCATCTGTCTATTCATTTGGCCCATGGCCTTTGTGACCCCTTTCATCGCCTCTCCCATGGCTTGCGTAGATTTCAAAGTCTGTTTGCATATAAGGACGATTGATTAGAGCAGGACATCAAGGGTTGAAGTTAAATTCTACAACGGTATGCACTAATAAGCACAGTCTATCGACTCCAAAATTTATGAGGCAATGGCTTTCTTTGTTTCATACTATCATTTCAAATCTTCTAGTCCATATGTCTCTCACTTCATTCCATCCCAAGCATCTTGTCAGACACTAATATGCTTTTTTGTTGACAAGGGTCCGCCACTCAACATTCTGTCATGTGTATGATCACTTACCATCTATGTTTCCGCAACTTGGGACACGAGCATCGGACATGGGTAAGGTTCCAAGTGTCCAACTCGTCAAGTCTGTAAAATTGGGACATGTGGACATTGTCCAAATATTGGACACAGATATAGGGCCACTAACCAAAATATGGCCCTTCATATATTTTTGTTCTAAATTATGTCAGCTCATATTAGTATTTTATTTTTTATAGTTATAGAAGCCCAGTACAGATTCATGACTCATCACTTTTAGCCCAAAAAACACTCCTCTAAACTAGGCTTATCCAGTCACCCATGCACAGCAAACATACAGCCCATTTTCTAACAGCCCACAAAACAGATTACCATCCTACTTTCTTAAAAAATTTTAACAAAAATACAAGTAATAAGAACAGTGGAAATTGGAAAGAAGCGACGAACAGAAACCATAGACTGAGGCATGCTGCAACTGCAAGCCCCCACATCGCGCTCCCTCTCTCCTCCCCCCCCCCCGGCCTTTTGCCAAGCTTCGACAGCCCCACAGGCCTCAGCTCCGCCTCCCATCAACCTAAAATCGCCACGGCTACTGCCTTCTCCCTTTCTCTGATGCTGACTGTGTTGAGATGACAATATCCAATGACATTAGCCGGATCAGACCCGTATCCCACGTCCAATCCAAGTCAGATAGTGTTGTGTCGACATGGATACAGTAGCCCCAAGTGCCAAGTCCGGCTAACATAGCTTACCATTTTTATTTTCATGAAGACCAAAATCATGAAATCTTTTATGTGTATGGTCATAGAAAACTTCCATTATCATGTGTTAAACAGACAATTCAACATGTAAGCCTATTAGACACTTGAGATCTTTATCATTTTAGACCAAAATCTTGCAGAAATTTCAAATGATGGCGAAATTCAGGCATCAGCATATAACCCCGTTGAAAACTTGCACCCAAGTCTGGACTTTAAGTAACATCCCTCAAAATACCACCCCTGCTCATAAAAAATTGAGACCATTTGTGTCCAAAATGTCAAAAGATCTACCGAACATTTTCAGAATCGATCGAAAATTTTCAATTACATCTTATAAGATAAAATAAAAAGAGGTGGTACATGAAATAATCCCAGTCTTACCAGACAACGAAACATAGCCCATATAATACTGTGGAAAGGGGAAACGTACTGACTTCATTTGAAAAACAAGCGTAAAATAGGTGAGATTTGCCCTACCTGAATCCTTAAGGAAACACCCTGAAGCTGAGACTTAAGCTTGTAGAATTTCTCGATTTGATGCCGTGTTCTAATCAGATCTTTGGCCATAACTCTAACAGCTCCCTAGCAACCAGTGCACACAAGTCAAGATATCATTAACTTCAGAAGGAGAATGTACACGCGAAAACAGAAAATGCGTAGAAGGCAGACATTAATCCCACAATTTAGAAGTAAATCATGTAATTCTTGCTGTCATACAAACTAACAAATGATCAAACAAATTGACAAACCATTTGTCCTTGCTTGGCCATTTTCTTGATTTCAACAATCAACTTCTTCTCTTGGGTTTGTAAGCCCTGCCTCTCTCTTTCAATTTCTCTTATTGATTTATCAAGCATCCTCTTGTTCTCCCGAAGAAGTTCTATATCATAAGAAACAAAACATTATTCAGGTTCCCAAACACCCCCGCCCCCCAAAAACAAAAATAATGCCATGTTCTTTTTGCTGAAAAACCAGCTTAGTTTAGAGCATTAGCTAGAAACTCAAAGGAACCCGAAGAAATTGAAAGGAACTAGAAGAACACGAACAGAAAATAAGTCCAGTTTAGTTAGAAAAGTGGGGAGAGCTAGAAGACACTAAAAGGAACTGGACAGAACAGAAGGAGTTGGTCAGTAAAAAAATAAGGTGAAAAAAAGGCCCTCAGTCACCCATTGCACGCCCGCGAAAGCAATCATGTTTAGTTGTTACTAGATCAAAGCTAATGAAATGATCTCTTAGTTTTGCTATACATATACCTAAGCCACAGAGTTGCAAAATTCTTGCTGCAATCATCTAAACTAACAACTTTTCAGCTAACAACTTGATTCTAATAATTCTGGGAAGAACGAGGTAAGTAACTGATCAACTCGATCAATCAAGAAATCCTTCTTTAACGATCAGAAAAAAAAGAAACCCTAATTAGAAATACTAATTCAACAACCAAAATTGGGAATTCAGCTTGAACATTTTGTCTAGACCTAAAACCCACATCGTAATTGCAAAAGTACAAACGATCAAGCAAAAACAAGCACTATTAAATCAAAAAGAGGAAATCCATGCCATCAAAACCCAAATCCAGAAACAACAGAGATCAAATCAAGAGTAGGAACCGAACCTGCGGGGGTTTTACGCTTTCCGAAAATGAAACTCATCTTTGTTCTTCTTGGAAAATCGAAATCTATGAGCCTCTCTGTTTCTTTACCCTGTTATGGACGATGGAGTAGATATGAAGAAAGGGGAGAGAGAGGATTCAGAGGAAGCTGCCGTTGAAAGGAGAAAGCTTAACGCGGAAAAGCAACGACAACGACGAGTGCTACGGGACAACCCACTTTGGATTGACCGAAGGAGAATGCACCGTGCTAACGCTATTACGTCAACGGGAATCGATGCTACACATTATCTTGTGCCAACATTCCTTTAAAAAAAAAAAAAAAAAAAAACAAATGGCTAGTAGCCTAGTGCGAATTTAGACAGAGCAACTAGGTCATTTAGTTTGGTTTAGGGGTATTTTTGCTTCCGATCAGCTCAGCAAGGTGCCATTCAATTTTAGCTTCAATTTTTGGGTAGGCCCATTTAGAGCTGGGTTGATCTTGGATCGTTTGATATCTGGTTCAATAAACGTATTTTACAAAGAATGATAACCTTGGTAGAAAATACTTGAGTCAAATTCGATTTAGTTGGGCAATTTTTAATTTTGGGTAAGCTATGAGTTAGTTGTTTCAGGTGTTGATTCAGCTATAGATTCGGATTTTTTGGTTAGGGTCACTTTTACCGTGTCTGACTACAATAGTATTATGCAGCTCTTTCCTGAATGATTCTTACTAAAGCTAGTCAATGGGTTGACCCTTTATTAAATAGGTTGACTTGTTCAAAATAGAATCAATTAAAGATCAGGTTACTCCGTTTAAAGCAAATCAACAGGTTGACCTATTAACAGACCGTTTGATATCCCAATATGTTTTCAACTTATGATATTGATTTTTTTTTGGGGCATGCTATATTTAGTTAAGTTTATTAATAATAACACTTCATCACATAAAAGCGTGTAAACTAACTCGTTCGGCCGATTCGCATAGAATTCTGGACTAGCATTCAGCGAAATGCAATAGTTAGAAGCATTTTGATTAACATCGTTTAAGTTTAGCGAGTAGTGTTTTGAGCAATTAGGAGCGTTTGTGATGTTTGGCAATGTTTACAATTGTCGAGGACTTTTTTTTTTTTGGGGGATAAAGGGTTGTTAGGGAAACAACATGTGGTGTTAGGGTGTGTGGTCCTCACCTCCAACTTTTGATTGTGACTTGGCTTTCTTTTCGCAAATTGCATAACTGATTCATTTTTGTAATATGAATGTGAAGGATCAAATGTCAATCTTGCCTTGTAAAAAATATGTTTCCCCAATTATCCATTTGGGTTGGGGTTAAGTTGTGGCCACAATCAAATAAAGTTCCTCAAAATATTGTACAACAAAAATCTTTGTCCTTCTTTTACTTTCTCATTCATGCCCTAAAAAATATAATTTTTTTCGATACAATAATGCATCAATATTTCAAAAATGATTATCAGTTTTGGTCTAGTGGTTAGTATTTGGTAGACCTGGCAAAACTGACCCGATACCCGAAACCCGAACGAACGACCCGGACCCATACTTGACCCGACGTCCGAAATATGCTCATCCGAAAGTGGACCCCAAACTTGAATTGACTCGAACCGAACCATATTCGACCTGAAATTTTCTACAAAATTGCTTGTTTTGACATGACGAGTGTA
The DNA here is from genome assembly GCA_029747015.1 of Carnegiea gigantea. Classification (NCBI taxonomy): domain Eukaryota; kingdom Viridiplantae; phylum Streptophyta; class Magnoliopsida; order Caryophyllales; family Cactaceae; genus Carnegiea; species Carnegiea gigantea. The sequence goes on along the minus strand of JAKOGI010000111.1, from coordinate 426,198 downwards.
TTTGACCAAAAAATTATTGACCCGAAATCGACCCGACCCGAACCATACACGACCCAAATCGAAGTGACCCGAAATGTTACTTCACCCAAACATGACCCGACCCAAACTTGACTTGAACCGTACCCGAATCGAATGACCCATTTATCAGGTCTAGTATTTTGGAACATTTAAAAATAGTGACTAGAGTTTTGGAGCTGTTGAAGCATTTAGCGTGAAAATACTCCAAAATGCTATAACAAATAGGCCCTTTATATGTAACAATAAATATTACATATGGGTTTTTTTACATAAGTTTGCTCCATTTTTAAATGCACCAAAAGTAAGCCACCCATGGGTTGATGCAATGCATCCTATTTGTTTACATCAAATGTCTGACGCAACCCATTTCACAAATGGATAGATCATGAACCGACCTAACTTGTTGTCCACCTCTAATTCTTGCTAAAAAAATAGTATGAAGATATTTGATGAAATAAAATAAGGAGAGATTTACCCTATTCTTTAATGACCCCGTCTTTCATTTACCTCAAACTGAAGGTCATGATAATGAAGAGAAGATTCTAATGAACGTATGTAGTTTTCTTTACCTTCCATTCCCTTTTAACAACTTTGTCCCTTTCCCACTTGTTTTATAAAACATATTGCACGTTGTCCTTATTGGGAATAAGAAGTAGCTCATGAACAAACTTATCGACCATGAAAGTAGTGAAGAAACAGAAGAGTGATCTTTACAACCCAATTTGTTATTTTGATCCTCTTCTCTGAAAATGTGGGCAATTTAAGTGTGATTACATTGTTACATGTGGTATTGAATATCTTGAACGAAGGTGTGAATTTGTCATAGTGATTAAATGATGTTTTCAATGAATTAACCAGGTATATTACCATCTTTTCAATTTGCAGAAACTTAAATCATCTTACCTTTTGATGCATCCATATTAAGGTTTTGACAATAGATAAAAATGTCCAGCCTTCTAGAAAATGAAGAAGAAGTTTATGTGCATACATCTTTACTTTTTTTTTGTTTGTTTGTTTGTTTGTTTGTTTGAATTTATGGTAGCCCTATGACCCTTATATCCATGTCTCCCTGTCGTACGACCAATTATACTTTTTAATTTGAATTATGTAGTCATATCAAGTCTTTCCCCCTTTTCTTACACTTGAACTTATTTAACTTTTCATTGTCATGTACTAACTTAATGACCTTGCTTAAGGGTTACATTAAAAAATTGGCATGCATTGTTTTTGGAAAAGATAATCTCAGCCTGTAGTCAAGGTTCTTTATCTCCTCTTAATAATTATAATTATTTTCAAGCTTTTTGGTTAATTGATGAAAGTGGATTGTTTGGTGCTTACTTATATGTTTTAATTAATTCACTTGCACTAAGTGTTTTATTTATAATTAGTGATTGAATAGTAAAATATAGCCTTCATTAAAAATTACAAAACTTATCTTTAATTTATTATAGATATTCCCACGGTATTTTGCACTTGGTTTACTTAATCATCTAGGATTATTTTTATTATGAATGATGAATTATGAGCATACAGATATGTATCTTTTTAGGTACTTGTAGTCCGTGACAAGAAAGCAAAGACAAGCTAAGATAATGGGTTTATGTCTGCAAGACCTGGAGAGACTCAAGCAGATACTATAATAAATAAATCTTCACCAACCAAAAAAAAAAAAAAAAAAAAAAACCGAGGATGCACTAGCGAATGAGTTTATGTCTGCAATACCTGGAGAGACTTCAAAATCTTGAACTTGTCATCCAGATATACCTAGCGCTAATTCCAATTTTCATACATTTTTAACCCATATTTTGTCTATCCCAAAAAAAAACCAATATTTTGTGGCTTCTATTTATAAAATCGTATCACTTGACTATTTTTTTCATTTATTTTGTAGAATAATGGTTTGAAACCAAATCAAGCTTTAAATGGAAGAAAAAGATCATTTAGGTGAAGAATGAAGTTAAAAGAGTAAACTAATGATGTTGGTTCTATTTGTATTAAATTAAGGAGATTAATGGTGTTGAAGATTCCTAAGTTTAAATAGAGGCTTGAAAGACAAGGCCTTTTAGGCCTTCTAATCATGTGCTTGTCAAGATAATCATAATTGTTAGCCTCCCTTCAGGCCTTAAGCATACAATGAGTTTTATTAATATGTTTAGATGAATGACAGAAGGGAGTTGGTCCATTGGTATGTTTATAATCTGATCCACCTTAGAATTGCTATTGTTCCAATGTGCTATGATTTTAAGTGGACATTGGCAAGTTAAATTTACTTTAGAGATCTGTGTGATTTATGAATTAACTTTGAATTTGTGATATTCTTAATATGATTTGATGTGTTATTATCTTGGAAATAATGCTTGCTATCTTGGGAAGATTATATGTGCATGTTTTAGAGATTATGGATTAATTTGGCTAAAATTATATGTGCTTGATAGATGCCAATTTTTATTAAAAAATAGTTGTAAAATATTATTCTTAGTGATTTGATTGATCAGCCACAAATTTAGAATGTAATCGTTGCCTTGATTGTTGGCCTAGTTTGAAAATGTGAATTGCTAAATCTTCAAGGGCCTGAAATGATCTTCAAGGGCCTCTGCTGAAGATGATATTTTCCCTATGTGATGCCAATGCTGAATGTGATATTTTTCCCAATTTGATGCTAATAGCTACTTACCTTGAAGGGCTCCAATGGCTATATTATATTGGCTATAAATAGTGGAGCATTTGAAGCTTAGAAATGCACAAGAGGAAAAGGCAAGCGCCACACTTACAAATCAAAAGGAGGAACTTGATAAGAGTTTAAGCTTACATTGACATATTTATTTTGTTCTCTATCAAAGAAGTGTATCTTATAGTTGTTATCTTTCTTTGTATTGGGTTGAGTTGATTAGTCAGAGGGTTGACTACCCAATTATGGTTAAGGAGCAACACATATGTTGGGACACCTAGAGCTATAGGCTCAACTCATAGTTTGTGCGATTAGTGAATCGCATGTAACTCAAAATCCCATCGAGGAAGGGCGACCATGGGTAGAGGACTAAGTATGTCCGAACCTCTATAAATAGCATGTTTTATCCACATTTACATTTTTGCATTTTCATTTTAATTATTTTGTGACTTCGATCATCACCCTGTTCACCCCTCTAAAGTGATTTGACTAGTAAAATTGGGCTAACAATTGGTATTAGAGCCAGACCCAGCTGTTTTGACTTAACCATCTAGTAAGCAACGAACATGGTCAATACTGGAGAACGCTACTATGATCAAGGTCGTTCTACTACCAGGCCTCCTCTTTAAGGCACTAACTTTTTTTATTGGAAAAATTTGACGCAGATTTTCATCAAGACCGAAGATTATGAGCTGTGGAGCATTGTAACAAGGGACCATATATTCCAATGATTACTGTTAATAAATAGGGTGTGCAAAAAACTAAGGATCAATACACATAAGAAAATTTTGCAAAACTTTCAAAGAATTATAGAGCTATGAATATTTCATATTGCAGCTTAGATGCCAATGAATATAATGTATTTCACGTGTGATATAGCTAAGCAGACTTGGGACAAGTTGACTGTGACATATGAGCGAACGAGTCAAGTGAAAGAGATGAAGATCAACATGGTTGTGCACCAATATGAATTGTTGAAGATGCAACCAAACGTGTCCATCAAAGAAATGTTAACTCGTTTCACTTATATAACCAATGATCTCAAGCCACTTGGCAAGACCTACACAAATAAGATGGTTAGGAAAATTTGCCAATGTCTTCCCAAAAGCAAATGGGTTCCTAAAGTCACCGCAATCGAAAAAGCTTAAAACCCCAAGACACTAGCCTTAGATGACCTACTTGAGAGCTACTTACACATGAAATTCATCTTAAAGAAGATGAATAAGAAACTCAAACAAAGAAAAGAGTAGCATTTAAAACTACAACCGAAGACCTGTTCTCCTCTGAAGATGAGCCTAGTCAAGGAGATGAAGATTCCATGGCAATGATTGCTAGAAGATTAAAGAAGATGTTCAAATCAAAAGGATTTGGCACCAAGAATTTCTACCAAAAGGGATCTTCCTCAAAGAAGAATAAGAGATACTCAACAGGTAGTAAACTTATAAAACAAAAATGAATCTAATGACATCCCTATTTTGGTTGTGGTTTGCCAGGGCATGTGGTGAAAGATTGTCCATCCTTGCAAAAGAAAGCAGAAAAATGTAAGCAAAAAGCCAACAAAGAGTTCAAGAAAGCAATGACAGTCTATGGAGTGATTTGTGACACAAGCAATAGTGATGACAATGAAGATCAAGTAGTTAATATTGGTCTCATGAACAAAGAAGAACAAGTTCAAGAAGAAGACACTAAGTGTGAGAGCTTGGATGAGTTAGATTACTGAGCATTTCTTGAATACTCTAATGATGAACTGGCCGCCTTGGTTAATTGGATTGAATGTGAGCAAAAATATTTGTCAAATGTAAAGTCTTTAAAGAAATCCATTCGAGACTTATCATTTAAAGAAGAGGCTTGACAAAAGTCAAATGATGAACTTCGTATTAGGATGATACTCTTGAAACAGAGAAGCAAGAAGTTCAGTCTAGATATGAAGGTTTTAAAAAATTGATTTTGAAGTTTTCAAAGAGATAAGAAAAGTCAGACAAATTATTAGGCACTCAAAGGATGCTATTTAATATTGAAGGAATTGGGTATATTCCCTTTTTTTTTTAAAAAAAAAGAAGGTCTATAAGAACTCTTTTGCTCAATCGACATCCAAAGCAAATTTCATATAAATGCAATTATTCCTAAAGAATGGTCATATGTCTTATTCATATCCTCTCAGGAAATGTAACCCTAGGTTAGTACAAGTTTGGGTACTGAAAGGTGCAAAGTCCCCAAATGTGAATTGACGAAAAATCCTCTCTTAGTACTAATTGGTTTCTTGGATTTTTACAGACCAAAGTCATGGATAAGTTGTTCACTGTCCTATTTTCAAAGCCCTGAAATATAGTCTAAAGGCCTTGAAAATTAGGCAGAAGTTAGGATGTTACTACTTCTAAATAACTGGAACTCATGGGCTTGATTTTTTTTGTTAACATCCTAAATAATGGTAATATTTGGATTCTTGCTAAACAGAAGGCGATGTTACGTTGCATTATCTACTTCCTATTTGAGGTAGTTTGATTTAAAAATTTTGAAGTTTAATTTACTTAATTATCTTTGGATTGTGGCCATGATTAATATTTCATCATGTTCTATGCTATTATGACATGTGATTATTTTAATGCATAGATGATATCTTGTATGTAATCTTTTTTTCTTGGGGTTCATAATTGTTATAATCCCTAATATCTACATACATGATATTAGTTATTTCTATGAGGGAAGAATTATATAACTTGATTATTCTACTATAACCTTGATTTATTCTTGAAGGGGGAGAATTGTTGTATTAATGCTCTTACATGTTGATCCATGTAATGCTCATGAGAATATCAAGTCAATGCATTCATGTTAGGATATATTATTTGATGAAAATTAATCCTTTATTTTTTATGATTGCTATAGAATATCAAGTAATTCATTCTCATTCCTCCTCTATTCTTCCCATTCCTTCCCACTCCTGTACCAAAAAAAAAAAAAAAAAAGCAATTCCCTCTCGTTCCTTTTCAATCCTTCCTAACCTTTTTATTTCTTTTCATTCCAAACCCGTTTCCTTCCTACAAAACGAATGGACAAGGAATAAATATTAAGTTGTGCATATATAAAAAATATATTATGAAGAATATATTCACTTTTCTACTATATTTAAATTGAATCTTTATTACAAATTCATGTCTCCATTGTAATATTCATTTTCTTACTATAATATCATGTTCATTTTTCCAATAAAGAATATTCTTTTCTAACACCATTATGAATCATTTATCTGTAAATAAATATTCATCAACTTTTAACAACCAAATTTTATATTCATTTTCCTAATGAATTATACATTTTTTATTAAAATTCATTTTTCTTTAACCATAGTTTCAATGAACTTTTAAGAATTGTGATTAAAAATAACAAAAATCATGTGGGCTCCCCACCCTAAACTGCCCACCCCAACGGACATTCTTTAATCAATCCATAATCACTTTGTCTCAATTTAGTTATTTTGCATTGTAAATTAATATTCATGTTTTTGAAAAACAATATTCTTTTATTATAAAGAATATATTCACTTTTATACAATATTAAAATGATTGTTTATTACATATTTTCTCGTATAATACTCATTTTTTACTATAATATCATGTTCATTTTTCTAATAAAAAATATTCGTTTTTGACATCATTAACATTCGTAACTAAATATTCATCAATCTTTAACAATCAAATTTATATTCATTTTCTCAATGAATAGTATTTTTTCGGACATATAATAAGATTCTCAATTTAGCACATGGAGATAAAATAGATAGAGGACATGCATCAATGGGAACCCTTAGCTAGGAATTAAACTTTACCTAGATTCAGCAAATTTACCAGCAAAAACGTACACTAAAGGAGTCATGGTTTCTACCATTATAGGGAAAGAAAATGCAAAGTACCATGGGAATTTATTCCATATTCCTCAAGTAGACTCTTTCGGCTTCCCAAAGGAGCATGGAATGCCTATATTGGACTTCGTTCGACATGGAAAAAAGCCTTGAAAAGCTAAGGGCTGTTTTGGAACAGAGGTGCTTTTGATGTAAATAACTAGGATTGGACTTTGATGAGAGTGAGGTAGGAGCCAACAATTCGCATCGGGTTCAATAGGCGTCAACCTCCCCTTTGATAAGGACTTGCCAAATCCTCAGACTTTCTGCATATGGAGCAAGATCATCCCCATCGAATGTGGCACTCACATTTATGTCTTGTTGTTAGTCCAACTTGATGGCATTATCTCCAATTCATTCAAGCATTTCGAATGGACCATCTCAGTAAGCCATGAGTTTATTTTTCATCCTTAAGGGGAACACTTCCTTCCTTAGGTGGGACCATACCAAGTCACCCAAATTAAACAATCAAATCACAAACTAAATTATTGAACACTTAGAGTACTCGCCTCACAATTCCAAAATTTCAAACAAGTCACTAGAAACCACTAACTCGTGGATATATGCTGGAAACCTTAATTTGACATGCACAGTGAGAGACACACAACAATGAGGGTGTGAGTGAGAGAGTCAAGCATAGAGATGAGATGAAGGACAAACGACGCGACATAATATAGTTATTTGGTTGCTAGATTACTTTTCGTCGTCAGCGGCTTTCTCCAAGCGACTTTCTCTACTAAGGTGATTTTGGCTGAGGAAAAGAAACAATGGAGATAGGGCATCGATGATTACTCTACTGCTTGGGTGAGACGATGAGAGGGAGGTGACCAAAATAAAAATATAAATCCCAATTAGAGATCGAACTTAGAAAACGGGCTTCATTTTGGTCTCTAAGTGAAACCTGTGGTTTGGATTTGGCTTGTAAAAATCATTGCCCTTTGAGTACAAATGCTTAGTCTCGAAAAAAGGGTCTCAATTAGAGTTTAGGCTACATTTCAATTTCTAAAAGTAGTCTCAAGTAAAGATGACTCAAACCCATCTTTGAATTCGGTCTCCAAACTTAATTGGAGACAGTTTCTAATTTTGGTCTCTATACTTTAGTCTCTAATATTGAAGTAGAATCTTGTAGTGAAAATAAATAATTAGTGGATTAGTTTTTGACTTGTTACCTTAGTGATTTGCTTGGCTATTGGGTTGTAAGATCTTGGCTGTTGGGTGGTAGAATCTACCTTGGGTTAAACCCATATTGTAATACACTATTTTGTCGTTTAGGCCCAACACTCTAGGATCGACCTCAAGCTAGGTTATTTGCACTTTATTGAGGTGATATTGTTGCCCTAAATTCTCATGATTGTCATTTCGAATGTGTTTTAGATGTTTATAAATTATTTATAGGACATCGTATTCCAAGGGGACTTTATGTGCAAAACTGAACTGTGATATGTGATTTCATTATGAATTTCTGACGAGTAACATTGAGTTGTGATCGAACATATAGTTCGTGTTTAAAAGTGGTTTACTAAGTTAAAGAATTTATTATTATGATAGGTTGGGCTTAAAGGGAACCAAATAGACTTACTCATAAAATACTAAATTTTAACATGAAAGATTAAGGCGGGTTTGTAGGAGGGTGCCTCTTAAGATCTGGGCAGAGTTACCCTCATATAGAGACTAGATAATCTCCCAGGGTCAAAACATGCAATCGCTTGTGTACATGTCATTGTAGACGGACGTATACCAAATCATGGATGTCATAGATTTGAAACATATAAGATTATTCGAGCGTAAGACCATGAGACCCTCTAGTGGGGTTGCTCCCTATTAAATGAACTCTGTTGTTGATTATGAGTAATGGTTGAGAACTAACAGTTTAAAGATCTTTAAATGGTTGTGAACTAATTTTATTTCAAACTATTTGAATTATTTCTCTCTCACCCATAAATGTTTAAAATGAATTTAAATAGTATTTTACTATTATGGGTAGGTATTATTAAGCTCCATTTCACTGTTTAATTTTTTTTTCTTTTTAGGTACTAATGGGCTTGGGGATAGGATTTGAATGAGATTCGGTTGGAAATTTAAGTCAAGGTTTCTTATTTACATGGAATAAATATTGGATTATGTAGTTGACTAAGGTTGACCATTTCACTTTGGAACATTGACTTTAGGCTTTGTCTTTCTTCTAATAGTAAAGATCCTTTTTTACCTTATATTTCAAATAGTAAAGATGCCCAACTAGGTTGTTCCGCTGCAATAAATAGGTTAAAGATTAGAAATAAAATGAATTAGAATTTTCCGTGTATTATAGAGCGCTATGGCCTGGTCAAAGCTTCACCCCATGATTAATACTTTTATCATCGTCTCTCCATCATTGCACTCAAAATTTACAATAGAGATTGTTATAACTTTTGGACCCATGAATGGTTTCAAAATATATTCAATAAGTACTTTCCCTAAAAATTAAATTCACCTGTACTATTGTGCACAACCAGGAAATATGTGGATTAGCATTTATTGTATGATGAAACTACGTTACTTGATACCATTCACACCCATGATATCTAGCCATTGAACGTATCGATGGCGAATTTGTAGAACAAGATGGAAAAAACTAAGTCCCTCGCTATCATGATCCCTCTTAACTCTTAGGGAAGTTTGACACCGATCTTAGGGGAAGTTCCAATTTATATTCTTATCCAAATGATGATTCATCGGTATGTATAGGCCCTTTGGTAGATAATTTCCACATATGGCAGGGTGTGTCTTTCCTTAAAAGACATGTATCTTAGACATGTTTCTTTTTGAGACGTTTTGTCCCTTAAACATATCTTTTCTTAAGAAATATTCACATATTTTTATTTATAACGTTCGTAGATTTTGTGAAAATGTTCCAACATAAATTTGAGGGCATTAAAAGCTTCTATGACAATTTGCTTAGAAATGCTTTATTAACTGCTAAGTTCAGTATTTCGTGAAAATCTAGTCCATTAAAATCCTTGGATGTGCAGACTTTCTCCTAATCAAATAACAATAATCCTTTATTTAATCGTCCATTTTTTCCAAAGAAATTACTATTCATGCTATCAAGTTCAGCTATGGTCTTCTTCAATAACTAAAATGACTATACTCCCTTCATCTCTAAATAATTAAAATTGGATGAACAACTTTTAAATGGAAGGAAAATTCAATTTCAAATAAAAGTCAATGATAATTTGGTAAAGTAGCGGTTTCTTTTCTTCTCCAACTTCTCTCCATTTGTAACGCCCTGAAAATACTAATGACATAATTTAGAAAAACTGTAGCGGAAGACTTAATAATAGAAGGCGCTACCACCATCCTGATAAGGACAAGGCTTACTGAAACCATTTAATCTTGCAACTCATATTCACAATAACAAAATCTATTAAATTGAAACATTTCAAGACCAAAGTCCATAATAGTCCAACTTCAATACCATCAACTTAATCATACCATGTGCTAACTTGCACTCCACACTACACAAGTATATTGAATATAGACCCAACTTGACCCTGAGGTCGATCCCAACATTCATGCTATGCTGAATCCACCGTGAGCATCTGATGACTTCTAAAAGGGCTTACTAAAAGGAGAAACATGTGATACTTTATTTCCTTAAATGGAAAATATGAAAACAATTTGAAAATGTGAGTAAAAACTCACTACATGCATTCCTATATTGTAAAATGAGCATAGAAATACTATTGATGGATATCTGCTTTTGCAATTCATTTAGTTCGCAATAACAATGAAAATGAAAGTAATATAAAACTGAATTGCTCATTATTATTTGGATGTGAACCCCTTGTAATGATATAATCTACACATAGGTATACACCTACTAATCCGATCAAGAGTTGGCTTGAAGTCGCGCGGGTAAATGATGGGCTGACGCCCTATAGATGATAACTGACGGGGTTACAAGTTAAATGGCAAATCACTGTATAAACTGATTCATTGATAAACTCATTAAGAGTTGTAACTTGATAAACATGTTTTGCTTTATGAAGATACAGGTAATAGACGTACCTTGAGTCTTTAAAAATGTCATCTGACTTGATACAAGTCAGCTGTTTCATAAATATCATATGACTTGATAAATATGTTCTGACTTGATAACACTTATGCATAACGGGGAACGGTAACTAGGCCTCGACTCTGTTTCATAAATATCATTGTAAGTATGTGTAGTCAGTAAATGATCTTTACTCACATAATTAAGTAAGTAAAAGTATGTGTAATAGAAATTGAGTAATTAAATGGTATAATAACTTGGGTATTTCAATATAACTTCAAAACTGAATTAATAAAAGTAATTAAATCCGATATAAAGTAAATAAAGGTAAAATAAACCATAATGAAATAAATGAGATTACAAAGGAAAAAGCCTTGATGGTGACAAATGGGAGAGTGGTGTTGGCATTTTATGAAATAGGTTGCTGATACGGGTTTAAGGTTCGCTGATGTATAATTTGGTTTAAGATAGCAGTGAGTACACTAGATTGACTTGATAAATAAATTTGACACATTCTGAATTGAGTAAGTAATAAAGGTTTGTGGTCAAGAGAGATATATCTTGGTTCAAAATAGTATAAACTGCAATAACTTGATTTGATAAATATGGGTTCTGAGTCACAACTCTCCCCACTTCTCATATTTCATTCATAAATCCATTAGATATAGAATTCCACCCCATATGAATCATTGAACTCAATAGAATCTATTAAGCTCACTAAATGTGGTATCTCATTTGTAAAATCCATAGTTGATACAAATCTCATAAACAAGCTCCCAAATTATATACTTGTCTTCTTCTTTTTCATTAATCAAGCTAAAAGCTCCATGAAAGTCCATGAATATTCATTTTCCCCCTTAAATAACCTTACTTGGCCCAAAATATACAAAATGAGTGCATGATCAATCTCAGTCAATCTTTATTGTTGCTCTTTGCACAATTGCTCAAAATGCTTCTAAACATCACCAAACTCAAAATGCTCAACCAAAATTCATGAAATCTTATAGGAAATTCAAAAATATTATGGACAATCTACAGTAAAATTTTCAGAATTTTTCTCCAAGTATACGCTGCACAAAAAATTGCAATAATAGCCCAATTGCACCAAAGCACGTCAGTTCACTTCAAAAATTCATAACTTTGACTGCTGATCTCAAATGGAGACCTAAAACCCTAATATGAAAATATTAAGAAGTCCCAAAAAACTTTCATTTACAATACAAAACATGATTCCCACAATAGGGTTCCTAAAAAATGGGGCTAAAATACAAGTATGTCAGTTTTGGTCTATTATGCACAGTTTTGGTAAAATGACCATAACATTTGTTCCAGACATCGGATTAAGGCGATTCAAAAGCTATTTGAAAGCTAACATACTAAAAATCTGCCCACCAAAAATCATAATTTTCTTGTGGGCTGATCATTACTAGTTTAATCCCGAAGTCTGCCATGTTTTCCTGAAATTTTCAACCTTCACTGTTTTAGCTTTCTCTTCCTTTTTCACATAAATCCTCATTTGAAATCATTTCAAATCACCACAATCAGATATGAAAAGATTATTTAAGGCCTCATATACATAACCTATATCAAAATCATAACAAATAAAGCAAGCAAGCTTGGATTCAACTTTCATGATTCAACTCATTTGATCACACTTCTAATTCATCATCCACAACTTTATATAATCACTAAACTTAATAAAAATTGCATAGCAACCATCACTCGGTTCATATAAATATAAGCCATACTCAAACAATAAATAAAACTCAAAAAAATTCCATGGGTTGAGGTTAGGATTGCCTCACTTGAATGCTTGAATGAAAGAGTTGGGGTTGTGCTTGGGCAGGGGAGGGGGCTGCCATTGCTAGAGGAAGACTAGGGGTGGCAATGGGGGGTCGGCTGGCGGCTGATTGGTGGCTAGAAAACACCAGGGCAGCAGCTGGAGGGGGACTATGGCCAGAGAAGAAGGAAGAGAGAGAGAGATGTGTACGTGGTTGGGTTTGCTTGAAGTTGTCTTGATGATTCATCTCTTATACTTGGCTTGTATTCACCCACAAAAAGAAGCTTTTGCTAATTACTAATTAGGCATAAAGATGGTAATTAACTAAGCAAAACAAGTGGTAAGTTGTTGGGCCTAAATTGGGCTTATACGGTTTGAGCCCGGGAAGGAAAGTAAACCATATGCGATTGAATTTTCGTAGCTTGAAATTAAAATTTTGCAAGGTGATAATAACAACAATAATAATAATAACAATAATAATAATAATAATAATAATAATAATAATAATAATAATAATAATAATAAAAAGAAGAAGAAGAAGAAGAAGAAGAAGAAGAAGAAGAAGATTTCTTAAATCGTAATTATCGAGGCCTACTATCGATTCATCTGATATTTAATCAATCAACAAAACTGAAATTTATAATCAATGAAACTTGAATTGTAAAATGGGACTCAAATGAAATGTCTCCCAATCGGAAAGATTAAATACGATGAATGAAGGTGAAAAATTTTAAATAACATGAAGGAATTCGTTTGATAAATAAATTGGATGTAATTGAATTGATAAACATGATTTGGTTAAATAAATAACCATGACCAATTAAATTAATAAGCATGATTAATTAAATGAATAAACATGATTAATTAAATAGATAAATATGATTTAATTAAATAAATATAGGTTAGGGTTGGGTTATTACAGCCTTCCCCCCTTAAAGAGTTTTGTCCTCGAAACGTATGAAGCTTTTTCATTTATGCAAAGCTGCCTTAAATATCAATAGTTGGTTTTCATTGCTTCCCTCTAAAGAGGTATGATTAGCCCAAAGCGCATAGCTGCTTAATCCTGGGATCGAGTATCTAGATCCTCAGTGACTTCACTGGCTCAATCACTTTGGTTCAAAATTGATATTCTTTTTGAAAGAAAAGAACTTTGTTACTAGTAAGGAGGTGCTTACTACTGGTTCATCACCTTGTCCACTAATAAAAACTGTTGTATACCCTGATAAGTACTCTGATACTATTACGAGCTATAAAACACGTTATATACGTGTTCAGGTTCAATAGGTAGGTACAGTCAAAAAGCTACAGGATTTAACCTTTCAATAAATCATAAGGCCCCAAGTAACTAGTCCCTAATTGTCCTTGGATAGTCCGTCTCTTACTACCTTGACTAGAAAAGCCTTTTGAAATACTTTATAACCCATCTGAGACTTTGATTATTTCTTTGTTTTGCTCGCACAACAATTTTACCGACCTTGTATCACCTCAACATGCACTTGAATTTTCCCTCTTAATGCTTGCTTGGGTTAGCTCTGACCTCATACTATATGTTTCTTCTGGCTCACTCCAATATAATTAGACAGTGCTTGAGATTATGTCCTTATCAAAATGCCCTCCTCTGATTTTCCTAATGCATCACATGATCTTCCCTCATCAGACTACTCAAGGATCTGCTCCCGGTCGATAATAGGCAATAAAATAACCATGGTTAGGGATGAGAGTGATGAAATTCTTGGCTAAGCGAATCATTGCATATAAAAGAAATGAACAATGAGACTAGAAAAGGCAAATAAAGGAGAGATTATCATGGGGTGGTTAGAATAAAGATAACCATACGTGTTTGAATTCTGAAATACAATTTCATAAGAATTGTGGTTTGTAAATATGGATCATAAGGGGTCTAATAAATAATCAACTAAGGAGAAAGATGGCTCGGTTATACTCGGGTTTAACTGATGAATTGGAAACAAGATGACAAGTAACAAAGCTTCAACTCGATGACTTTATAGCTACAAGCAACAAGATAAGCGTAATAGATAGATGGGACAAACAATGTGCAGTAAATAGATAGATAGATTGGATAAGCAAAGTGCAACAGATAGACAAATAGATTGGACAAGTAAAGTGTAATGGATAGATAAATGGATTGGACGAGCAAAGTGCTAATGGATAGATAAATAGATTGAGCAAACTATAATAGGAACATGCCTTTACTCATATGAAGCCAATTCGAGTACAATAATAAGATTAAATAGGGAATGCAAATGTTTATTTATCAGAATGTAAGATATATGTGTGGGAGTTGAAGTTCGAAATAAAGAGAATAAGGGGATTATGATAATCGCAATCACCCACACCAATGAGGGTTGAATTACATTATCAATTTAGAACAAGTTATACGAGCTTATCATTATGAATAAATGAGATGTCAAGTAGATGTGTGAATTGGCTCTCAATGGAATGGACTGCAACTCATGATCATGACATAAAGATGGTGAAGGTCGAGAGCACTGGAATGTTGACAACCATATAAGGTCGAACAAAAATGTATTGTACATTTAACAATGGGTTTGCAAAGACATGGAAGATTATGCTAATAGGAAATATCAGGTTGAAATGCAAGGGAGATTAAACAATATTGGATAGTATCAAGTTTTGAAGATGGGACAAGTAAATAATTTCAAGAATTACTATAAAAGGGCATCCTTGCAAAAGATAAACTGTGGTTGCATGGTTCAGGTGTGATATCCAGACCTCAGATCATTCCTGGAAAAGACTTCTATTGTTGGCAGCTAATCCCATAAATCATTTATTCACGGTATAGGGCACTTATTTTTGATAATGATCTCATTCAATTCTCTGTACACAGTACACAACCATAAGGTTCTGCCTTCCTTTGTCACACATATAAAACTAGGGATTCCCACAATGACGCACTTGCTCAAATAACTTCGTTCTATAACAACTCATCTTACTGAAGTCTGCTAGGGGCCATATGATAGGGGATCTGAAAATAGATTGAGCACGTAGAATTAGGTTGATCTGAAAATCAATGTTTCTTAGGGGAAAACAGTCCTGAAAGTCCTCAGATGAAACATCTCTAAATTCATAAAATGTAATTATGGATATGTATATATTGAGTGTGGTTGGCATATCACTAATATTTAATGCATTACTGATACGATAACTTACTTGCTTGCACAGTGTAATTAGGGCAGAAATAGGGGTTTTCTTCTCTCGATCCATCAAAACACACGTCTGGTCTTTCCACATTTCTCAAACTAGCCTTAAGATCTTTACAAGCCATCTTTTATAAGTACATAATCAGTTCATCCCCATAATCACAACAGGGTCTGCCAATCAAATTGGATTCAATGCCCAATGAATATGTTTCCAGCAATACTAATAGAGCCATATTTATAAAAGATAACACATTCAACTGCTTACTGGTCTCAATAAATTTAAAAGATAGGGGGACGATCTAAATTATAAAGAGGTGCAACCACACCATGAACTCATGCAAAGATATGTTTTTATTGGTTATAAAGGACAGGCATGTAAGCAGAATGAATGAAAGCACGAAGATTCGTAATGAAAGAGAGGCATATAAATGCCCTGTATATACAAGATATGCAGTTTATTCATTGTGGTCATGATAGTAAAGTAATTGAACGATGTTATGAAGTTGAGAAGGAGTATTAGTGATGAAGGTGAAGAAATGTAACAGATTACCAAAGCGGCTTTCGAAAAGTTATACGGTATTCGTATGTGAGTAAAATGACAAAGATAAGGGTCAACAGTACCAGAAGGGAAATTTTATTCATCTGGTACTTGAAAGGACAATACGTCAAGATGAAGGAGTCAGTCTTATGACTGAACATAACGACATCCATCAATAACATATTTTGCAGTAAATAGAAGTCTTGGGCAGGCATATAAACTTCAAAACTGCTGGCAGATGAAAACAGCACAAATAGTTGTGTATCATTAATAAGATAGGCTGTACTAGTGAAGAAATGATTATCAAGATAACTTGAGTAGCGACATGCTGTCATGGTTATAGAGTACTGTGCCAACATGACATTACGGTGCTATAGAAACATGAACAATATGTTATAGGCTCAATTTTGGAAACAGAGAATTAAACGATTATGTTGTCAGGGTTTGAATCGCCTATAAGAAAGGTTGCTCAGATGTGTTTAAAGGAGTTCCCACAGACCACATATAAGATTTTTTTTCATAAGCACTCCATTACAAATTAGGAGAATGTTATTGACAAAGAAATGATGCCTCTGAACAATTCAAGGTAACTAGCGCAGAAATAAGTAAATGACAGGAAGTAATGAGACTATTGATGAGGTAAGGTCTTAGTGTCAAGACCAAATAATTCCTATATATGGGAGCTTAATCTTACTTGTACTACACATATAATGCCAAGTAGCACACCTTAAGCTACTAATTGTTATCACCATACATAAGCCCTTATTGTAGTGTTCATCTCATACTGGTTCACCTCAAAGATATTGTCCCACAAGACATTTTCTCATCTAGAGGTTTACATCTAACTTGACACTGTATTAATCCCTTAAGAAGTTGCAAATGGCATCCCCACATCGAGTTTCAACCATATATTAATACACCTCAATAAAACTCTCAAATTTCGGGATAAAACGAATAGAGTTTCGCCTAAAAACTGATAAAAAGCCAGGCTTAAAGCCTTACAATAGATACCTAAAATGGAGATAAGCACTTCAATAGCTCAACGGTCACACGTTGGAGTTCATAACTCAACGGGCTGCACACCTGGAGTGCACGATTGCAAAAATTTAAAGAAATAAGAACAATGAAATATACAACATAACTCCCAGATAAATGAGAGCATGCCTCACTAATAGGTGATCCAAATGGTTCCACACTCTACTTTGCTAATGCATGAATCTCAGGATATTACCAAATGATTGAATCACCCAAATGAAAATGGTTCCTTCATATATGCCCATACATATGAACTTATAGTCAACACCTCATTTAACTGGTCCAATATAACACATACACACCTTGATAGCTTCATAAATACTTGATAGCTTATAGTGGCCCTTAAAACCTTAGCTCTGATACCAAATCTGTAACGCCCCTAAAATGATAATGACATGATTTACGAAAAATTACAGTGGAAGACTTAATAATAGAAGGTGCTACCGTCTTCTTGATAAGGACAAGGCTCACTAAAACCATTTAATCTTGCAACTCATGTTCACAATCACAAAATCTATTAAACAGAAACACTTCAAGACCAAAGTCCATAATAGTTTAAATTTAATACCATCGACTTAATCATACCATGTGCTAACTCACACTCCACACCACACAAGTATATTGAACATAGACCCAACTTGACCCTGAGGTCGATCCCAATATTCATGCTATACTGAATCCACCGTGAGCATCTGTTGACTTCCAAAAGGGCTTGCTAAAAGGAGAAACATGCGATACTTCATCACCTAAAATGAAAAACATGAAAACAATTTGAAAATGTGAGCAAAAACTCAGTACATGCATTTTGTATTGTAAAATGAGTATAGAAACACTGCTGATGGGCACCCGCCTTTGCAAATCATTTAGTTCGTAATAACAATGAAAATGAAAGTAATATGAAACTGAATTGCTCATTATTATCTGGATGTGAACCCCCTACAATGATATAATCTATACATAGGTGTACACCTGTCAATCCGATCACGAGTTGACCTGAAGTCGCGCGGGTAAATGATGGGCTGACACTCGATATATCATAACTGATGAGGTCACAAGTTAAATGCAAAATCACTCTAGAAGCTGATTCATTGATAAACTCATTAAGAGCTGCAACTTGATAAACATGTTCTGCTTTCTGAAGATATAGGCAATGGACGTACCTTAAGTCTCTAAAAATGTCACCTGACTTGATACAAGTCAGCTGTTTCATAAATATCATCTAACTTGATAAATATGTTCTGACTTGATAACACTTATGCATAACAGGGAACAGTAACTAGGCCTCAACTCTGTTTCATAAATGTCATTGTCAGCATGTGTAGTCAGTAAATAATCGTTACTTACATAATTGAGTAAGTAAAAGTACACGTAACAGAAATAAAGTAATTAAATGGTATACATAACTTGGATATTTTAATATAACTTCAAAACTGAATTAATGAAAGTAATTAAATCTGATATAAAGTAAATAAAATTTTAAAATAGATCATAATGAGATAAATAAGATTACAAAGGAAAAGGCCTTGACGGTGACAAATGGGAGAGTGGTGTTGGCCTTTTCTGAAATAGGTTGCTGATGCGAATTTAAGGCTCACTGATGTATAGCTTGGTTCAAAATAACAACGAGGACACTAGAATAACTTGATAACTACATTTGATACATCCTGAATTGAGTAAGCAATAAAGGTTTGAGGTCAAGAGAGATATATCTTAGTTCAAAATAGCATAAACTACAATAACTTGGTTTGATAAATATGGTTTCTGAGTCACAACTCTCCTCACTTCTCATATTTCATTCATAAATTCATTAGATATAGAATTCCACCCTAAATGAATCATTGAACTCAATAGAAGCTATTAAGCTCCCTAAATGTGGTATCTCCTTTGTAAAATCCATAATTGATTCAAAGCTCATAAACAAACTCTCAAATTATATACTTGCCTTCTTCTTTCTCATTAATCAAGCTAAAAGCTCCATGAAAGTCCATGAATATTCATTTTCCCCTTAAATAAACCTGTTTGGCCCAAAATACACAAAATGAGTACATGACCAATCTCACTCAATCTTTATTATTGCTCTTTACACAATTACTCAAAATACTTCTAAAAATCACTGAACTCGAAATACTCGACCAAAATTCATGATATCTTACGGGGAATTCAAAAATAATATGGACAATGTACAGCAAAATTTTTAGAATTTTCTTACAAGTATACACTGCACAGAAATCGCAATAACAGTCCAATTTCACCAAGGCCATTTGAAAGCTAATACATTGAACCATCTATCAACCAAATATATAATTTTCTCATAAGCCGATCATTACTAGTTTAATCCCGACATCTGTGCTATTTTTCTAAAATTTTCAGCCGTCACTGTTTTAGCTTTCTCTTTCTTTTTCACATAAATCCTCACTTGAAATCATTCCAAATCACCACAAACGGATATGAAAAGATCATCTAAGGCCTCATATACATAACCCATATCAAAATCACAACAAATAAAACAAACAAGCTTGGATTCAACTTTCATGATTTAACTCAATTGATCACACTTCCAATTCATCACCCACAACTTTAGATATCACTAAACTCAATAAAAACTGCATAACAACCATCACTTACTTCATATAAACATAAGCTATATTCAAACAATCAATAAAACTCAAAAAACATTCATGGGCTGAGGTGAGGGTCACCTCACTTGGATGCTTTAATGAAAGAGTTAGGATTGTGCTTGGGCAGAGGAGGGGGCTACTGTGGCTAGGGGAAGACCAAGGGTGGCGATGGGTGGCTGGCTGGTGGTTAGGGGGTGGCCGGAACACACTAGGGCAGCAATTGGAGGGGGAACCGTGGCTAGAGAAAGAAGGAAGAGAGAGAGATGTGTGTTGTTGACTTTGCTTGAAGTTGTCTTGATGATTCATCTCTTATACTTAGCTTATATTCACCCTCCAAAAGAAGCTTTTGCTAATTACTAATTAGGCATGAAGATGGTAATTAACTAAGTAAAACAAGTGGTAACTTGTTGGGCCTAAATTGGGCTTATACGGTTTGGGCCCGGAAAGGAAAGTAAACCGTATGCGATTGAATTTTCATAGCTAGAAATTAAATTTTTGTAAGGTTATAATAATAATAATAATAATAATAATAATAATAATAATAATAATAATAATAATAATAATAATAATAATAGCAATAATAATAATTTCTTAAACCATAATTATCGAGGCCTACTATCAATTCTCCGATATTTAATCAATCAACAAAACTGAAATTTATAATCAATGAAACTTGAATTGCAAAATGGGACCCAAATGAAATATATCCCAATCGGAATGCTTAAATACGATAAATGAAGGTGAAAAATTTTAAGTAACATAATGCAATTCGTTCGATAAATAAATTGGGTGTAATTGAATTAATAAACATGATTTGGTTCAATAAATAACCATGACCAATTAAATCAATAAACATGATTACCTAAATGAATAAACATGATTGATTAAATAAATAAATATAATTTAATTAAATAAATATAGGTTAGGGTTGGGTTATTACAGCCTCCCCCACTTAAAGAGTTTCGTCCTCGAAACTTATGAAGCTTTTTCATGTATGCAAAGCTGCCTCAAATATCAATAGTTGGTTTTCATTGCTTCCCTCCAAAGAGGTATGATTAGCCCAAAGTACGTAGTTGCTTAATTTTGTGATCGCGTATCTAGATCCTCGGTGACTTCACTGGCTAAATTATTTTGGTTCAAAATTGATATTCTCCTTGAAAGAAAAGAACTTTGTTACTAGTGAGGAGGCGCTCACTACTGGTTCATCACCTTGTCCACTAATAGAAACTGTTGTATACCCTGATAAATACTCTGATACTATTACGAGCTATAAAACACGTTATATGCGTATTTGGGTTCAATAGGTAGGTACAGTCAACAAACTACGGGATTTAACCTTTCAATGAATCATAAGGCCCTATATAACTAGTCCTTAATTGTCCTTGGATAGTCGGTCTTTTACTACCTTGACTAGAAAAGTCTTTTGAAATACTTCATAATCCATCTGAGACTTTGATTATTTCTTTATTTTGCCAGCACAACTCTTTTGCCGACCTTGTATCACCTCAACATGCACTTGAATTTTCCCTCTTAATGCTTGCTCGGGTTAGCTCTGACCTCATACTCAATGTTTCTTCTGGCTCACTCCAATATAATTAGACAGTGCCTGAGATTATTCCCTTACCCAAATGGCCTCCTCTGATATTCCTAATGCATCACATGATCTTCCCCCGTCAGATTACTCAAGGATCTGCTCCCAGTCAATAATGGGTAATGAAATAACCATGGTTAGGGATGAGAGTGATGAAATTCTTAGCTAAGCGAATCATTGCATACAAAAGAAATGAACAATGAGACTAGAAAAGGCAAATAAAGGAGAGATTATCATGGGGTATTCAGAATAAAGATAACCATAAGTCTATCATGAATTCTGAAATATAATGCCACAAGAATTATGGTTTATAAATATGGATCATAAGGGGTCCAATAAATAATCAACTAAGGAGAAAGATGGCTCTGTTATTCTCGGGTTTAACTGATGAATTGGAAACAACATGACAAGCAACGGAGCTTCAACTAGGTGACTTTATAGTTATAAGCAACAAGATAACCGCACTAGATAGATGGGACAAGCAATGTACAATAGATAGATAGATTGGATAAGCAAAGTACAATAGATAGACAAATAGATTGGACAAGCAAAGTGTAATGGATAGATAAATGGATTGGACGAGCAAAATGCCAATGGATACATAAATAGATTGAGCAAGCTATAATAGGAACATGCCTTTACTCATATGAAGCCAATTCGAGAACAATAATAAGATTAAATAGGGGATGTAGAAGTTTATTTATCAGAATGTAAGATATATGTGTGAAAGTTGAAGTTCAAAATAAAGAGAGTAAGGCGATTATGACAATCGCAATCACCCACACCAATGAGAGTTGAATTACATTATGAATTTAGAAAAAGTTATACGAGCTTATCATTATGAATAAATGAGATATTAGGTAGATGTGTGAATCGGCTCTCAACAAAATGGACTACAACTCATGATCATGATATAAAGGTGGTGAAAGTCG
Source organism: Carnegiea gigantea (assembly GCA_029747015.1). Taxonomy (NCBI): domain Eukaryota; kingdom Viridiplantae; phylum Streptophyta; class Magnoliopsida; order Caryophyllales; family Cactaceae; genus Carnegiea; species Carnegiea gigantea. The sequence continues at coordinate 403,905 of JAKOGI010000111.1, read as the reverse complement.
AGAGCACTGGAATGTTGACAACTATATAAGGTCGAACAAAAATGTATTGCACATTTAACAATGGGGTGCAATGACATGGAAGATCACGCTAATAGAAAATATCGGGTTGAAATGCAAGGGAGATTAAACAATATTAGATAGTATCAAGTTTTGAAGATGAGACAAGCAAACAATTTCAAGAATTACTATAAAAGGGCATTCTTGCAAAAGATAAACTGTGGTTGTATGGTTTAGGTATGACATCCGGACCTCAAATCATTCCTGGAAAAAACTTCTGTAGTTGGCAGTTAATCCCATAAATCATTTATTCAAGGTGTAGGGCACTTATTTTTGATAATGATCTCATTCAACTCTCTGTACACAGTACACAACCATAAGGTTCTGCCTTCCTTCTTCACACATATAAAACTAGGGTTTCTCATAGTGACACACTTGGTCAAATAACTTCCTTCCATAACAACTCATCTTACTGAATCTTTAGTTCTTTGAAGTCTGCTGGGGTCACATGATAGCGGCTCTGAAAATGGATTGAGCACTTCGAATTAAGTTGATATGAAAATCAATGTTTCTTAAGGGAAAATAGTCCTGAAAGTCCCAAGATGAAACATCTCAAAATTCACAAACTATAATTATGGATATGTATATACCGAGTGTGGTTGGCATATCACTAATATTCAATGCATTACTGACATGATAACTTACTTACTTGCACAGTGTAATTAGGACGGAAATAGGGGATTTCTTGTCTCTGTCCATCAAAACACACATCTAGTCTTTCCACATTTCTCAAACTAGCTTTAAGATCTTTATAAGTCATCTTCTATAAGTATACAATTAGTTCATCCCCATAATGACAACGAGGTCTGCCAATCAAACTAGATTGAATGCCTAATGAATATGTTTCCAGTAGTACTAACGGAGGCATATTTATGAAAGATAACGCATTCAACTGCTTACTAGTCTCAATAAATTTAAAAGATAGGGGAACGATCTAAATTACAAAGAGGTGCAACTGCACCATGAACTCTTGCAAAGGTATTTCTTTATTGGTTATGAAGGACCGACATGTAAGTAGAATGAATGAAAGCACAAAGATTCGTAAAGAGAGGCATATAAATGTTCTGCATGTACAAGACATGTAGTTTATTCATGATAGTCATAATAGTAAAGTAAGTGAACGATGTTCCGAAGTTGAGAGGGAGTATTAATATTGAAGGTGAAGAAAGGTAACAGATTACAAAAGCGGCTTTTAAAAAGTCATACGGTATCCGTATGTAAGTAAAATGACGAAGATAAGGGTCAACAGTACCAGAGGGGAAATTTTATTGATTTGGTGTTTGAAAGGATAATACGTCAAGATGAAGGAGTTAGTCTTATGACTGAACATGATGACATCCATCAATAACAGATTTTGCTGTAAATGGAAGTCTTGGGTAGGCATATAAACTTCAAAATTGCTGGCAGATGAAAATAGCATAAATCGTTGTTTATCATTAATAAAATAGGCTGTACTAGTGAGGAAAGGATTATCAAAATAACTTGAGTAACGACATGCCGTCACGGTTATAGAGTACTATGCCAACATGACATTACGGTGCTATAGAAACATGAACAATATGTTATCGGCTCCATTATGCAAATAGAGAATTAAACGATTATGATTATCTGGGTTTGAATCGCCTATAAGAATGATTGCTCAGATGTGTTTAAAGGACTCCCCACAGACCACATGTGAGATTTCTTTTTTCCATAAACACTCAATTACAAATCAAGAGAATGTTAGTGACAAAGAAATGATGCCACTGAACAATTCAAGGTAACTAGGGCATAAATAAGTCAATGACAGGAAGTAATGAGAGCATTGATGAGGTAAGGTCATAGTGTCAAGACCAAATAATTCCTATACATGAGAGCTTAATCTTACTTACACTACATATATAATGCCAAGTAGCACACCTTAAGCTGCTAATTGTTATCACCATACATAAGCCCTTATTGTAGTGTTCATGTCATACTGGTTCACCTCAGAGATATTGTCCCACAAGGTATTTCCTCACCTTGAGGTTTATATCTAACTTGACACTGTATTAATCCCTTAAGAAATTGCAAATGGCATCCCCACATCAGGTTTCAACCATATATTAACACACCTCCACAAAACTCTCAAATCCTGGGACAAAATAAACAGAGTTCCGCTAAAAACAGACTAAAATCCATGCTTAAAACCTTACAATAGATACCTGAAATGGAGAGAAGCCCTTCAATAGCTCAACGATCATAGCCGGAGTTCATAACTCAATGAGTCACACACCTGGAGTGCACGACTGTAAAAATTTAAACAAATAACAAAAATGAAAAATACAATACAACTCCCTGATAAATGAGAGCATACCTCACTAACAGGTGGCCCAAATGATTCCACACTCCATTGTACTAATGCTTGAATCTCAGGATATTACCAAATGATTGAGCCACCTAAATGAAAATGGTTCCTCTATATATACCCATACATATGAACTTATAGTCAACAGCTCATTTAACTGGTCTAATATAACACGTACACACCTTGATAGCTAACTCATAAATACTTGATAGCTTATAATGGCCCTTAAAACCATAGCTCTGATACCAAATCTACAACGCCCCAAAATACTAATGACATGATTTACGAAAAATTACAGTGGAAGCCTTAATAATAGAAAGCACTACTGTCGTCCTGATAAGGACGAGGCTAACTGAAACCATTTAATCTTGCAACTCATGTTCACAATCACAAAATCTATTAAACTGAAACACTTCAAGACCAAAGTCCATAATAGTTTAACTTCAATACCATCGACTTGATCATACCATATGCTAACTCGCACTGCACACTACACAAGTATATTGAACATAGACCCAACTTGACCCTGAGGTCGATCCCAACATCCATGCTATGCTGAATCCACCGTGAGCATCTGTCGACTTCCAAAACAGCTTGCTAAAAGGAGAAACAAGCGATACTTCATCACTGAAAATGGAAAACATGAAAACAATTCGAAAATGTGAGCAAAAACTTAGTACATGCATTCCTGTATTGTAAAATGAACATGAAAACTCTGTTGATAGGTACCCGCTTTTGTAATTCATTTAGTTCGCAATAACATTGAAAATGAAAGTAATATGAAACTGAATTGCTCATTATTATCTGGATGTGAACCCCCTACAATGATATGATCTATACATTGGTATACACTTGCCAATCCGATCACGAGTTGACCTGAAGCCGCGCTGGTAAATGAAGGGTTGATGCCCTATAGATAATAACTGACGGGGTCACAAGTTAAATAGAAAATCAATGTAGAAACTGATTCATTGATAACCTCATTAAGAGTTATAACTTAATAAACATGTTCTGCTTTATGAAGACATAGGCAATGGACGTACCTTGAGTCTTTAAAAATATTATCTGACTTGATACAAGTCATCTGTTTCATAAATGTCATCTAACTTGATAAATATGTTCTGACTTGATAACACTTATGCATGACAGAGAACAGTAACTAGGCCTCGACTCTATTTCATAACTGTCATTGTAAGTATGTGCAGTCAGTAAATGATCTTTGCTTACATAATTGAGTGAGTAAAAGTATGTGTAACAGAAATTGAGTAATTAAATGGTATATATAACTTGCGTATTTCAATATAACTTCAAAACTGAATTAATGAAAGTAATTAAATCCGATATAAAGTAAATAAAATTTTAAAATAGACCACAATGAAATAAATAAGATTACAAAGGAAAAGGTCTTGATGATGACAAATGGGAGAGTAGTGTTGGCCTTTTCTGAAATAGGTTCTTGATACGGGTTTACGACTCGCTGATGTGTAGCTTGGTTCAAGATAACAACGAGTACACTAGATTTTCTTGATAACTACATTTGGTACATTCTGAATTGAGTAAGTAATAAAGGGTTGAGGCCAAGAGAGATATATCTTGATTCAAAATAGCATAAATTACAATAACTTGGTTTGATAAATATGGTTTTTGAGTCACATCTCTCCCCACGTCTAATATTTCATTTAAAAATCCATTAGCTATAGAATTCCACCCTAAATGAATCATTGAACTGAATAGAAGCTATTAAGCTCACTAAACGTGGTATCTCCTTTGTAAAATCCATAATTGATTCAAAGCTCATAAACAAGCTCCTAAATTATATACTTGTCTTTTTCTTTCTCATTAATCAAGCTCAAAGCTCCATGAAAGTCCATGAATATTCATTTCCCCCTTAAATAAACTTGCTTGGCCCAAAATACACAAAATGAGTGCATGATCAATCTCACTCAATCTTTATTATTGCTCTTTACACAATTACTCAATATGCGTCCAAAAATCACCAAACTCAAAATACTCAATCAAAATTCATGAAATCTTATAGGAAATTTAAAAAATAATATGGAAAATCTGCAGCAAAATTTTCAGAATTTTTCTCCAAGTATACGCTGCACAGAAATTGCAATAACAGCCCAATTTCACCAAAGTAGGTTAGTTCACTTCGAAATTTCATAACTTTCATCGTTGACCTCAAATGGAGATCTAAAACCCCAATATGGAAAAATAAGAAGTCCCGAAAAATTTCATTTACAATACAAAATATGATTCCCACAATAGGGTTCCTAAAATGGGGTTAAAACATAAGTGTGTCAGTTTTGGTCCATTCTGCACAGTTAAAAGGACCATAACTGTTTCCACATACCTCGGATTAAGGTGATTTGAATTCCATTTGAAAGCTAACACACTGAGCCATCTATCCACCAAAAACCATAATTGTCTCATGGGCCGATCATTACTAGTTTAATCTCGAATTCTGTCCCTTTTTTAAAAATTTTCAGCCTTTACTGTTTTAGCTTTCTCTTTCTTTTTCACATAAATCCTCAATCACCACAATCAGATGTAAAAATATCATCTAAGGCCTTATATACATAACCCATATCAAAATCATAACAAATAAAATAAGCAAGCTTGGATTCAACCTTCATGATTCAACTCATTCGATCACACTTCTAATTCATCACCCACAACTTTAGATACCACTAAACTTAATAAAAATTGCATAATAACCATCACGTGGTTCATATAAACATAAGCTATACTTAAACAATCAATAAAACTCAAAAAAAATTCATGGGTTGAGGTTAGGGCTACCTCAATTAGATGCTTGAATGAAAGATTTGGGGTTGTGCTTCAGCAGGAGAGGGGGCTGCCGTGGCTAGGGGAAGACCAGGGGTGGCGATGGGTGGCCGGCTGGTGGCTGAGTGGTGGTTGGAACACACCAGGGCAGTAGCCGGAGGGGGGGACTGTGGCTAGAGAAAGAAGGAAGAGAGAAAGATGTGTGTGTGGTGTTGAGTTTGCTTGAAGTTGTCTTGATGATTCATTCCTTATACTTGACTTATATTCACCCTCCAAAAGGAGCTTTTGCTAATTACTAATTAGGCACAAAGATGGTAATTAATTAAGTAAAACAATTGGTAACTTGATGGGCCTAAATTGGGCTTATACGGTTTGGGCCCGGGAAGGAAAATAAACCGTATGCGATTGAATTTTTGTAGTTTGAAATTAAATTTTTGCAAGGTTACAATAATAATAATAATAATAATAATAATAATAATAATAATAATAATAATAATAATAATAATAATAATAATAATTTCTTAAATCATAATTATCGGGGCTTACTATCGATTCATTCGATATTTAATCAATTAACAAAACTGAAATTTATAATCAATGAAAATTGAATTGTAAGATGAGACCCAAATGAAATATCTCTCAATCGGATTGATTAAATACGATAAATAAAGGTGGAAAATTTTAAATAACATAATGGAATTCGTTCGATAAATAAATTGGGTGTAATTGAATTAACAAACATTATTTGGTTAAATAAATAACCATGACCAATTAAATCAATAAATATGATTAATTAAATGAATAAACATGATTAAATAAATAAATAAAAATGATTTAAATAAATAAACATAGGTTAGGGTCGAGTTATTATAGCCTTTCCCCTTAAAGAATTTCGTCCTCGAAACTTATGAAACTTTTTCATGTATGCAAAGCTACCTTAGATATTAATAGTTGGTTTCCATTGCTTCCCTCCAAAGAGGTATGATTAGCCCAAAGTGTGTAGCTACTTAATCCTATGATCGAGTACCTAGATCCTCAATGATTTCACTGGCTCAATTACTTTGGTTCAAAATTGATATTCACTTTGAAAGAAAAGAAATTTATTACTAGTAAGGAGGTGCTCACTGCTGGTTCATCACCTTGTCCACTAATGGAAACTGTTGTATACCCTGATAAGTACTCTGATACTATTACGAGCTATAAAACACGTTATATACGTGTTCAGGTTCAATAGGTAGGTACAGTCAAAAAGCTGCAGGATTTAACCTTTCAATAAATCATAAGACCCCAAGTAACTAGTCCCTAATTGTCCTTGGATAGTCTGTCTCTTACTACCTTGACTAGAAAAGTCTTTTGAAATACTTCATAACCTATCTGAGACTTTGGTTATTTCTTTGTTTTGCCCGCACAACAATTTTACCGACCTTGTATCACCTCAACATGCACTAGAATTTTCCCTCCTAATGCTTACCTGGGTTAGCTCTGAACTCATACTCAATGTTTCTTCTAGCTCACTCCAATATAATTAGACAGTGCTTGAGATTATGCGCTTATCAATATGGCCTCCTCTGATATTCCTAATGCATCACATGATCTTCCCTCATCAGACTGCTTAAGGATCTACTCTCAGTCAATAATAGACAATGAAATAACCATGGTTAGGGATGAGAGCGATGAAATTCTTAGCTAAGCAAATTATTACTTACAAAAGAAATGAACAATGAGACAAGAAAAGGCAAATAAAGGAGAGATTATCATTAGGTGGTTAGAACAAAGATAACCATAAGTGTATCATGAATTCTGAAATATAATGCCACAAGAATTGCGGTTTATAAATATGGATCATAAGGGGTCCAATAAATAATCAACTAAGGAGAAAGATGGCCCGGTTATACTCGGGTTTAACTGATGAATTAGAAATAAGATGACAAGCAACGAAGATTCAACTAGGTGACTTTATAGCTAAAAGCAACAAGATAAGCGCAATAGATAGATGGGATAAGCAATGTGCAATAAATAGATGGATAGATTGGATAAGCAAAGTGCAATAAATAGACAAATAGATTGGACAAGCAAAGTGTAAGGGATAGATAAATGGATTGGACGAGCAAAGTGCCAATGGATAGGTAAATAGATTAAGCAAGCTATAATAGGAACACGTCTTTCAGTCATATGAAGCCAATTCGAGTACAATAATAAAATTAAACAGGAAATGCAGAAGTTTATTTATCATAATGTAAGATATATGTGTGGGAGTTGAAGTTCAAAATAAAGATAGTAAGAGGATTATGACAATCGCAATCACCCACACCAATGAGAGTTGAATTACATTATGAATTTAGAACAAGTTATACGAGCTTATCATTATGAATAAATGAGATGTAAGGTAGATGAGTGAACCGGCTCTCAACGAAATGGACTACAACTCATAATCATGACATAAAGAAGGTGAAGGTCGAGAGCACTGGAATGTTGACAACCATATAAGGTCGAACAAAAATGTATTGCACTTTTAAAACTAGGTTTGTAATGACATGGAAGATCACGCTAATAGGAAATATCGCGTTGAAATGCAAGGGAGATTAAATAATATTGGATAGTACCAAGTTTTGAAGATGAGACAAGCAAACAATTTCAAGAATTACTATAAAAGGGCATTCTTGGAAAAGATAAGCTATAGTTGCATGGTTTAGGTGTGATATCCAGATCTCAAATCATTCCTAGAAAAGACTTCTGTTGTTGCCAGTTAATCCCATAAATCATTTATTCAAATTATAGGGCACTTATTTTTGATAATGATCTTATTCAACTCTATGTACGCAGTATACAACCATAAGGTTCTGCCTTCCTTCTTCACACATATAAAACTAGAGTTTCCCACAGTGACACACTTAGTCAAATAACTTTCTTCTATAACAACTCATCTTACTGAATCTTTAGTTCTTTGAAGTCTGCTAGGGGTCATATGGTAGGGGCTTTGAAAATGGATTGAGCACGTAGAATTAGGTTGATCTGAAAATCAATGCTTCTTAGGAGAAAACAGTCCTGAAAGTCCTAAGATGAAACACCTCTAAATTCACAAACTGTAATTATGGATATGTATATGCTGGGTATGGTTTGCATGTCACTAATATTCAATGCATTACTGACATGATAACTTACTTGCTTACACAGTATAATTAGGGTGGAAATAGGGGTTTTCTTCTCTCGGTCCATCAAAATACACGTCTAGTCTTTCCACATTTCTCAAACTAGCTTTAAGATCTTTACAAGTCATCTTCTATAAGTGCACAATCCGTTCATCCCCACAATGACAACAAGGTCTGCAAATCAAACTGGATTGAATGCCCAATGAATATGTTTCCAGCAATACTAATAGAAGCATACTTATAAAAGATAGCACATTCAACTGCTTACTGGCCTTAGTAAATTTAAAAGATAGGGGGCGATCTAAATTGTAAAGAGGTACAACCACACCATGAACTCTTTCAAAGATGTTTCTTTATTGGTTATAAACGATAGGCATGTAAGTAGAATGAATGAAAGCACGAAGGTTCGTAATGAAAGAGAGGCATATAAATGTCCTGCATATAAAAGACATGCAGTTTATTCATGATGGTCGTGATAGTAAAGTAACTGAACGATGTTATGAAGTTGAGAGGGAGTATTAGTAATGAAGGTGAAGAAATGTAACAGATTGCCAAAGCGGCTTTTGAAAAGTCATACGGTATTCGTATGTGAGTAAAATGACGAAGATAAAGGCCCACAGTGCCAGAAGGGAAATTTTATTCATCTCGTGTTTGAAAGGACAATACATCAAGATGAACGAGTCAGTCTTATGACTGAACATGATGATATCCATCAATAACACATTTTGCAGTAAATGGAAGTCTTGGGTAGGCATATAAACTTCAAAACTGCTGGTAGATGAAAATAGCACAAATCATTGTTTATCATTAATAAGATAGGCTGTACTAGTGAAGAAAGGATTATCAAAATAACTTGAGTAATGACATGCCGTCACAGTCATAGAGTACAATGCCAACATGACGTTACGGTGCTATAGAAACACGAACAATATGTTACAGGCTCCATTACGGAAACAGAGAATTAAACGATCATGATTGTCAGGGTTTGAATCGCCTATAAGAAAGGTGCTCAGTTGTGTTTATAGGACTCCCCACAGACCACATATAAGATTTTTTTTCATAAACACTCCATTAAAAACCAAGAGAATGTTAGCAACAAAGAAATGATGCCTCTGAACAATTCAAGGTAACTAGTGCAGAAATAAGTCATTGATAGGAAGTAATGAGAGCATTGATAAGGTAAGGTCTTAGTGTCAACACCAAATAATTCCACTACGTGAGAGCTTAATCTTACTTGTACTGCACATATAATGCCAAGTAGCACGCCTTAAGCTACTAATTGTTATCACCATACATAAGCCCTCATTATAGTGTTCATCTCATACTGGCTCACCTCAAAGATATTGTCCCATAAGGCATTTCCTCATCTAGAGGTTCACATCTAACTTGACACTATATTAATCCCTTAAGAAGTTGCAAATGGCATCTCCACATCGGGTTTCAACCATATATTAACGCACCTCAATAAGACTCTCAAATCTTGGGTTAAAACGGATAGAGTTTCGCCTAAAAACTGACTAAACCCAGGCTTAAGGCCTTACAATAGATACCTGGAATGGAGAGAAGCACTTTAATAGCTCAACGGCTGCACGCCGAAGTTCATAACTCAACGGGCCACACACCCGGAGTGCACGATTGTAAAAATTTAAACAAATAACAAAAATGAAACATAAAATACAACTCCCAGACAAATGAAAGCATGCCTCACTAACAGGTGACCCAAATGGTTCCACACTTCACTTTGCTAATGCTTGAATCTCAGGATATTACCAAATCATTGAGTCATCTAAATGGAAATGGTTCCTTTATATATGCCCATACATATGAACTTATAGTGAACGGCTCATTTAACTGGTCTAATATAACACATACACACCTTGATAGGTAACTCATAAATACTTGATAACTTACAGTGGCCCTCAAAACCTTAGCTCTAATATCAAATTTGTAACGCCCCAAAAATACTAATGACATGATTTACGAAAAATTGCAGCGGAAGACTTAATAACAGAAGGCGCTACCGCTGTCCTGATAAGGACAAGGCTCACTGAAACCATTTAATCTTGCAACTTATATTCACAATCGCAAAATCTATTAAACTGAAACACTTCAAGACCAAAGTCCACAATAATTTAACTTCAATACCATCGACTTAATCATACCATGTGCTAACGCACACTCCACACTACACAAGTATATTGAACATAGACCCAACTTGAAACTGAGGCCGATCCCAATATTCATGCTATGCTGAATCCACCATGAGCATCTGATGGCTTCCAAAAGCGCTTGCTAGGAGAAGCATATGATATTTCATCACCTAAAATGGAAAACATGAAAACAATTCGAAAATGTGAGTAAAAACTCAGTACGTGCATTCCTGTATTGTAAAATGAGCATAAAAACACTGTTGATGGGTACCCGCTTTTGCAATTCATTTAGTTCGCAATAACAATGAAAATGAATGTGATAGGAAACTGAATTGTCCATCATTTTCAGGATGTGAACCTCTTACAATAATATGATTTATACATAGGTGTACATCTATCAATCTGATCACGAGTTGACCTGAAGTCGTGCGGGTAAATGATGGGTTGATGCCCTATAGATGATAACTGATGGGGTCACAAGTTAAATGAAAAATCACTGTAGACACTGATTCATTAATAAACTCATTAAGAGTTGTAACTTGATAAACATGTCCTGTATTCTGAAGATATAGGCAATGGACGTGCCTTGAATCTTTAAAAATGTCATCTGATTTGGTACAAGTCAGCTGTTTCATAAATGTCATTTAACTTGATAAATATATTATGACTTGGTAACACTTATGCATAACAGGGAACAGTAACTAAGCCTCGACTCTGTTTCATAAATGTCATTGTAAGTATGTGTAAGTAAATGATCTTTACTTACATGATTGAGCAAGTAAAAGTATGTGTAATAGGAATTGAGTAATTAAATGGTATATATGAATTGCGTATTTCAATATAACTTCAAAATTGAATTAATGGAAGTAATTAAATCCGATATAAAATAAATAAAATTTTAAAATAGGCCACAATGAGATAAATAAGATTGCAAAGGAAAAGGCCTTGATGGTGACAAATGGGAGAGTGGTGTTGGCCTTTTCTAATATAGGTTTCTGATACAGGTCTAAGGCTCCCTGATGTATAGCTTAGTTCAGAATAACAATGAGTACACTAGATTAACTTCATAAGTACATTTGATACATTCTGAATTGAGTAAGTAATAAAGGTTTGAGGCCAAGAGAGATATATCTTGGTTCAAAATAGCATAAACTACAATAACTTAGTTTGATAAATATGGTTTCTGAGTCACAACTCTCTCCAGTTCTCATATTTCATTCATAAATCTATTAGATATAGAATTCCACCCCAAATGAATCATTAAACTTAATAGAAGCTATTAAGCTCACTAAACGTGGTATCTCAAAATCCATAATTGATTCAAAGCTCATAAACAAGCTCCCAAATTATATACTTGTCTTCTTGTTTCTCATTACTCAAGCTAAAAGCTCCATGAAAGTTCATGAATATTCATTTCCCCCTTAAATAAACTTGATTGGCCTAAAACACACAAAATGAGTGCATGATCAATCTCACTCAATCTTTATTATTGCTCTTTACATAATTACTCAAAATGTTTTCAAAAATCACCGAACTCAAAATACTCAACCAAAATTCATGAAATCCTATAGGAAATTCAAAAGTAATATGGACAATCTACAACAAAATTTTCAGAATTTTTCTCCAAGCATACACTGTACAGAAATTGCAATAACAGCCCAATTGCACCAAAGCAGGTTAATTCACTTCAAAATTTCATAACTTTCACCGTTAACCTCAAATGGAGACTAAAATCCCAATCTGAAAAGATAAGAAGTCCCGAAAAACTTTTATTTACAATACAAAACATGATTTCCACAATAGGGTTCCTAAAATGGGCCTGAAATTCAAGTGCGTCAGTTCTGGTCCATTCTACACGATTTTCGTAAAACAACCATAACTGTTTCCACAGACCTCGGATTAAGGCGATTCAGAAGTCATTTGAAAGCTAACACACTAAGCCATCTACTCACGAAAAATTGTAATTTCCTCATGGGCCGATCATTACTAGTTTAATCCCGAAGTCTGTTATGTTTTTCTAAAATTTTTAGCCTTCACTGTTTTAGTTTTTTCTTCCTTTTTCACATAAATCCTCACTTGAAATCATTCCAAATCACCACAATTAGACATAAAAAGATCATCTAAGGTCTCATATACATAACCGATACCAGAATCATAACAAATAAAACAAACAAGCTTGGATTCAACTTTCATGATTCAACTCATTTGATCACATTTCCAATTCATCACCCACAACTTTAGATATGACTAAACTGAATACAAATTGCATAACAACCATCACTTGGTTCATATAAACATAAGCTATACTCAAACAATCAGTAAAACCCAAAAACAATTCATGGGTTGAAGTTAAGCTTACCTCACTTGGATGCTTGAATGAAAGAGTTAGGGTTGTGCTTGGGCAAGGGAGGGGGCTGCCGCGGCTCAGGGAAGACTAGGAGTGGCAATGGATGGCCGACTGATGACTAAGTGGTGGCCGGAATGCACCAGGGCAGCAGCTGGAGGGGGGGACCGTGGCTAGGGAATGTAGGAAGAGAGAGAGATGTGTGTGTGGTTGACTTTGCTTGAAGTTGTCTTGATGTTTCATCTCTTATACTTAACTTATATTCACCCTCCAAAAGAAGCTTTTGCTAATTCATAATTAGGCATAAAGATGGCAATTAACTAAGTAAAATAAGTAGTAACCTGTTGGGTCCAAATTGGGCATATACGGTTTGGGCCCGGGAAGGAAAATAAACTGTATGCAATTGAATTTTCGTAGCTTGAAATTAAATTTTTGTAAAGTTATAATAATAATAATAAAAATAATAATAACAATAATAATAATAATAACAACAACAACAACAATAATAATAATAATTTCTTAAACCATAATTATCGAGGCTACTATCAATTCATCCGATATTTAATCAATCAACAAAACTGAATCAATGGCACTTGAATTGCAAAATGGGACCCAATTGAAATATGTCCCAATCGGAATGATTAAATACAATAAATGAAGGTGGAAAGTTTTAAATAACATAATGGAATTCATTCGATAAATAAATTGGGTGTAATTGAATTGATAAACATGATTTGGTTGAATAAATAACCATGGCCAATTAAATTAATAAACATTATTAATTAAATGAATAAATATGATTAATTAAATAAATAAACATAATTTAAATAAATAAATATAGGTTAGGGTCGGGTTATTACAGCCTTTCCCTCTTAAAGAGTTTCGTCATCGAAACTTGTGAAGCTTTTTCATGTATGCAAAGCTGCCTCAAATATCAATAGTTGGTTTTCGTTGCTTCCCTTCAAAGAAGTATGAGTAGCCCAAAGTGCGTAGCTGCTTAATCCTAGGATCGAGTATCTAGATCCTCAGTGACTTCATTGACTCAATCACTTTGGTTCAAAATTGATATTCTCTTTGAAAGAAAAGAACTTTGTTACTAGTAAGGAGGTGCTCACTACTGGTTCATCACCTTGTCCACTAATGGAAACTGTTGTATACCCTGATAAGAACTCTTATACTATTACGAGCTATAAAACACATTATATACGTGTTCGAGTTCAACAGGTAGCTACGATCAACAAGCTACAGGATTTGACCTTTTAATGAACCATAAGGCCCCATGTAACTAGTTCCTAATTGTCCTCAGATAGTTAATCTCTTACTACCTTGACTAGAAAAGCATTTTGAAATACTTCATAACCCATCTGAGACTTTGGTTATTTCTTTGTTTTGCCAGCACAACTTTTACCGACCTTGTATCACCTCAACATGCACTTGATTTTTCCCTCTTAATGCTTGCTTGGGTTAGCTCTGACCTCATACTCAATGTTTCTTCTGGCTCACTCCAATATAATTAGACAGTGCTTGAGATTCTGCCCTTATCAAAATGCCGTCCTTTGATATTCTTAATGCATCACATGATCTTCCCTCATCAGACTACTCAAGGATCTGCTCCCGGTCGATAATGGGCAATGAAATAACCATGGTTAGGGAGGAGAGTGATGAAATTCTTAGCTGAGCGAATCAATGTATACAAAAGAAATGAACAATGAGACCAGAAAAGACAAATAAAGGAGAGATTATCATGGGGTGGTTAGAATAAAGATAACCATACGTGTATCATGAATTCTGAAATATAATTCCATAAGAATTGTGGTTTGTAAATATGGATTATAAGGGGTCCAATAAATATCAACTAATGAGAATGATAGCCCGGCTATAGTCGGGTTTAACTGATGAATTAGAAATAAGATGACAAGCAACGGAGCTTCAACTAGGTAACTTTATAGCTACAAGCAATAAGATAAGCACAATTGATAGATGGGGCGACCAATATGCAATAAATAGATAGATAGATTGGATAAGCAAAGTCCAATAGACACACAAATAGATTTGGCAAGCAAAGTATAATGGATAGATAAATGGATTGGACGAGCAAAGTGCCAATCGATAGATAAATAGATTGAGTAAGTTATAATAGGAACATGTCTTTACTCATATGAAGCCAATTCAGGTGCGACAATAAGATTAAATAGGGAATGTAGAAGTTTATTTATCAGAATGTAAGATATATGTGCGGGAGTTGAAGTTCAAAATAAAAAGAGTAAGGGGATTATGACAATCGTAATCACCCACACCAATGAGAGTGGAATTACATTATGAATTGAGAACAAGTCATACGAACTTATCATTATGAGTAAATGAGATGTTAGGTAGATGTGTGAATCAGCTCTCAACGGAATGGATTGCAACTCATGATCATGACATGAAGATGGTGAAGGTCGAGAGCACTGGAATGTTGACAACCATGTAAGGTCGAACAAAAATGTATTGCACATTTAACAATGGGTTTGCAAAGACATGGAAGATCACGCTAATAGGAAATATCAGGTTGAAATGCAAGGGAGACTAAACAATATTGGATAGTATCAAGTTTTGAAGATGAGACAAGCAAACAACTTCAGGAATTACTATAGAAGGCATTCTTATAAAAGATAAACTTGGGTTGCATGGTTTAGGTGTGATATTCGGACCTCAAATCATTCCTGGAAAAGACTTCTGTTGTTAGCAGTTAATCCCATAAATCATTTATTCAAGGTGTAGAGCACTTATTTTTGATAATGATCTTTTTTAACTCTCTGTACGCAGTACACAACCATAAGGTTCTGCCTTCCTTCTTCACATATATAAAACTAGGGTTTCCCATAGTGATACACTTGGTCAAATAACTTCCTTCTATGATAACTCATCTTATTGAATCTTTAGTTCTTTGAAGTCTGCTGGGAGTCATATGATAGGGGCTCTGAAAATGGATTGAGCACTTAGAATTAGGTTGATCTAAAAATCAATGTTTCTTAGGGAAAAACAGTCCTGAAAGTCCTCAGATGAAACATCTCTAAATTCACAAACTGTAATTATGAATATGTATATACCGAGTGTGGTTGGCATATCACTAATATTCAATGCATTACTGACACGATAACTTACTTTCTTGCACAGTGTAATTAGGACGGAAATAGGGGTTTTTTTTCTAGGGATGGCAACGGGGCGGGTCGAGGACGGGGGAATATCCCCCGCCCCCTATCCCCGCTCAACGCCCCGCCCCCGCTGTCGGGGTTGGTTTTCCCCCTGTCCCCACCCCGCCGGGGCCCCGCTTCCTCGATTTTTATTAATGAGATCACACAAAATGCAAGTCCAATTGGAGCAAAAATTATGAGCCCAATATCAAATAATCAAACAATAAGCCCTGAACAAAAAAGAGAAATTAAACTTAACCTAAACCATTGAAAGTTCAACATTGAAGTTCAACACTAAACTTAATGCCCAATATTCAAAGTTAAAACTCAAGAAATACAACACCACTTGAAAGTTCAATCCAAAGTCCCGAAGGTTCAAAGATAACAAGTAACAACACAAGATCTAAGTGATCAAGTTCTCAAAGTCCTAGAAAAATTACACAACTGAAGTTGACCACAATCAAAATACAAATCCAAGCTTCAAAGATACAACACCAAAGGTCCTATGCACAGTCCACATATAAAAAGATATCCTTGAGAAATTTAATGCACCATATAGCCAATTAGCCATCAAATTCTTCATCAACTTCAGCATCATAATCTTGATCAAAAGTACCATGGCAATAGGCAGTGTCCTCATCTACAATATAAAAGATATGTTAGATATGTTAAAGTAATCAAGTTATCGAATATCATAACATTTAAACATAAAGAAATATCACTATATATTCTAAAAGTATAACAAAAAATAAAAAATATACCTTCTGAAGATGACTTGATAGTAGTCGAAAGCCAATCTCCACCACATATCAAAGCCTCTAAAATCTTTGGATGGAGACAATTGCGATATGGACAAATAAAACTCCCACCCGTGCTAAATACCGACTCAGATGCTACTGTGGAAACAGAAATGGCGTAGATATCTCTAGCTATCAAAGCTAAAATAGGATACCTTGTAGCTGCCTTCCAATGAACCAAGATATCGAAATTATCAGTCCTTGGGGTAAGCGGCTCTTCCAAATAAAAATCTAACTCCGATTTTTGTGGAATTTGTGGATCCTTTTCAACAATTGTATAATATATTTCAAAGATGTCATCTTGTGCATAACCCACACCTCCACTAGAATCCGAAGCGTTAGAAGAGGTCTTAGTTGAATCACCAGAAGCATTAGGAATAGCAGCCTTCAAATACTTGTATTTTTCTTGATATTCATTAAACAGGGTACAACAAACATCTTTGATCATTTCCACCTTTTCATCTACATCAAAATCAAAAATCCTCCTATAGCAAACATCCACCATTTTCAACTTGAACCTGGGATCTAAAACACAAGCAACTCCTAATATCCTATGAATGACATCCCAATATTTCAAAAATTTATCAAGCATCTTTTGAGCCACGGTCCTAATGACCACATCCGAATCATATAGCCAACGACTCAAAGATAGCTGAACTTGAAACACCTTTGGAAAGTAAATATTTGCAGTGGGGAAGCTAGTGCCAGAGAATAATTGTGTCACATCATAAAAGATTTGTAACCTCCCACAAATATCTTTTGCCTTCTCCCATTCCTTATCAGTAGGAAGAGATTTATAATTACTTTCCCTCTGAGCCAACTTAGGAAAAACTTCTTTATACAACAAAGCTGTTTGAAGCATCAAGAAAGTTGAATTCCATCTCGTCTTGCAATCCAATTTTAATTTCTTTGAGTAAGGCCCACTTAAACTATCACAAACTTCTCTAAAAGTTTCCTCCCTTTTAGGTGTTGCTCTCCAATATGCTACACTATCACGCACCTTTTCAATTGAGCTTTCAATCACCTCTAATCCATCCTTAACAATGATATTAAGAATATGTGTACAACAACGCATATGGAAGAACTTACCCCTTAAGGGAAGTGCCCTTAAATCCAATCGATCTTTAAGAATGCCAATTATTGCGTCGTTGCAAGAACAATTGTCCACCGTAAGACATGAAATTTTTCTATTGATGTTCCACTCTGAAAAACACTTCAACAGCTCTTCCGAAATGCTCTCAGCTGTATGAGGACAAGGCACATATGCAAACCTAAAAGAAAAACAAACAAGAAAGTTTATTAAAAAATAACAAAATTTATTAAAATTATATTAAAAATTAAATGTAAGCGTAAATAATACAATAACTAAATATTTTATCCACATGTTGGAAAAATATCGATGACTTGTAATGAATGAGCTTAAAGTAAAAACAAAATTATCATACCTCAAAGTCCGATTTTGCAACTTCCATGAACTATCAATCCAATGAGCCGTTATGGCTATGAAATCACGTTTTTGATTTTGAGCGGTCCACATATCTGTAGTAATGGCTACCTTGCTTTGAACACTCCCCAACAACTTCATGGTTTTGCCTTTTTCAAAGTCAAAAATTTTGAGAATATCCTTTCTGAGTGTATTCCTGGATATCATGGTGAAAGAAGGTTGGAGAGCCTTTGAATATCTTCTAAACCCAACATGCTCTACCATGGAAAGAGGATACTTATGCATTATGATCATATACGCGAGCTCCTTCCTTGCAAGCTCTTCATCAAACCCATTAACAAAAAGAACTTGCCCTTTTTACTCACCAGAAGGCTCTATCTTCAACTTCTTTTGGGTAAAGTCATTTGCAATGTCCCTATGTCTTTTCGTAGGACAAATTGCATGATGATCATTCAAATGCTTAGTCCCATTCCTTGAGTTACCACCAAGGTTTTTCTTACAATATTTACAAATAGCCTTCAATAGATCGCTAATAACCTCATAATCATAATGCTTCCAAATTTTAGATATGAACCTCCTTTGTTTTCCCAATACTAATGTATCCCCCTCATCCTTCGTAGCATGTGGTGCTCCACAAGAATCAACATTCACATCAGTATTAGATGTTGGAGCCGGAGTTGGATTTGTGGTGTCTATGTTTTTATTTGTAGAACATGGAGATGGTCCACTTGGACCACTAGGTCCACTATCCATAATCTGTGCATATCACAATAATTTACAAATGAATCAATTACAAGAATTAAAAAAAAATCATATAGAATCCTCAAAATGATTAATCAAATTATAATTATGTAGAATCCTAGAGAAAGCCATAAAGTTTCACCAAACAAAGGCTAGTATATATTGATTAGCATATTAGAAATCAAATCAAATCCAATTAATACTGCAATAAAAAAATTCTCTCTGTTTTCTCACTTTTTTTCACCTACAATTGCAGAGGATCTACTAACTTAATCTAGAGCCTTTAATTACATCTACACTTGCCTAGACTGGTATTAGTCAAAGGAGATCCAAAAATCCCCTTTCACTTTGATAAAAGCTAGATGTCAACAAAAGCATTATAAGCAAAGCAATCTACTCCTTTATTAGATAGCAGAGGAAGCGAAAACAAATTGGAAGATTATTATAAAGGTAACCCAAAAGAACAGAAATGGTTGTTAAAGAATGCCAATATAATGATCATAATTTTCGAAACTTTGTCTGAGAACTGAGAAGTAATTGAATGCAAGGGGGAAGGGGCCAAGGGCATAATCGAACTCAAGAACAGAGCAGAGCACTAGCCAACCAAAAAAAAAAAAAACAAAAATTAAGTGCAAGGGTCAAATAGTACAGTACCGATATAGCCAAAAGAAATTAGAAGAATTGAGTAATGGCGGGGCTAGGAGTGCACCGAGGCAGCGAACGGAGAAGACGTCCTAGGCTCCCAGCCAGAAGCTGAGAGTAATAGCCAAAGAAATTGAGTGTAGAGTCACTGACAGTGAAACAGAAGCCGAGAGTCTGAGAGTGAGCACCGAGGCAACAGATTCACGCCGAGAGCCTGACACTGAGAGGAGAGGAGAAGGATGAAAAACTCAGATCTGAAATTGAAAACAAGGGAGGAGAAGTGACTGAACTACTGAAGGCTTAGTTGAGTAGTAGACTAGGGTTTTTCTTTTCATCTAAAAATACATATATATCCTTCAGAAGTGTGAGAAATTGAACTAATAATTTAAGGGTATGTATGTAATTTTAGTTAATTTTCGGGGCGGGAAACGGATTCGGGGACGAGTAAATTTCCCCGACGGGGGATCGGGTCCGGGGACAGGGAGGAAATTTCTCCCGCCCCGCCCCCGTCCCCGCAGTCGGGGCAGGAATTTCCCCCCGTCCCCGGCCCCGGCCCCGACGGATCCGGGGAATTTTCCCAGTTTCAAGGCGGGGCCCCGACGGGGGCGGGGCCCCGACGGTGTCGGGGAAACCCCGACCCATTGCCATCCCGATTTTCTTCTCTCGGTCCATCAAAACACACGTCTAGCCTTTCCACATTTCTCAAACTAGCCTTAAGATCTTTATAATTCATCTTCTATAAATACACAATCAGTTCATCCCCATAATGACAACAAGGTCTGTCAGTTAAACTGAAGTGAATGCCCAATGAATATGTTTTTAGCAGTACTAATAGAGGCATATTTATAAAAGATAACACATTCAACTGCTTACTGGTCTCAGTAAATTTAAAAGACAGGGGGACGATCTAAATTATGAAGAGGTGCAACCACACCATAAACTCTTGCAAAGATATTTCTTTATTGGTTATAAAGGACAGACATGTAAGCAGAATGAATGAAAGCACAAAGATTCGTAATGAAAGAGAGGCATATAAATGTCTTGCATATACAAGACATGCAGTTTATTCATGATGGTCATGATAGTAAAGTAACTAAATGATGTTATGAAGTTGAGAGGGAGTATTAGCAATAAAGGTGAAGAAATGGAATAGATTACCAAAGCGGCTTTTGAAAAGTCATACAGTATCCGTATGTGAGTAAAATGACGAAGATAAGGGTCAACAGTACCAGAAGGGAAATTTTATTCATCTGGTGTTGAAAGGACAATGCGTCAAAATGAACGAGTCAATCTTATGACTGAACATCGTGACATCCATCAATAACACATTTCGCAGTAAATGGAAGTCTTAGGTAGGCATATAAACTTCAAAACTGCTGGTAGATGAAAATAGCACAAATCGTTGTTTATCATTAATAAGATTGGCTGCACTAGTGAAGAAAGGATTATCAAAATAACTTGAGTAACGAAATGCCGTCACAGTCATAGAGTGCTATGCCAACATGACATTACGGTGCTATAAAAACGCGAACAATATGTTATAGGCTCCATCATGGAAATAGAGAATTAAATGATTATGATTGCCAGGGTTTGAATCGCCTAAAAGAAAGGTTGCTCAGATGTGTTTAAAGGATTCCTCACAGACCACACGTGAGAATTTTTTTTCATAGTTCTCTATTACAAATCAAGAGAATGTTAGTGACAAAGAAATGATGCCTCTGAACAATTCAAGGTAACTAGGGCAGAGATAAGTCAATGACAGGAAGTAATGAGAGCACTGATGAGGTAAGGTCTTAGTGTCAAGACCAAATAATTCCTATACATAAGAGCTTAATGTTACTTGTACTACATATATAATGCCAAGTAGCACACCTTAAGCTACTAATTATTATCACCATACATATGCCCTTATTATGGTGTTTATCTCATACTGGTTCACCTCAAAGATATTATCCCACAAGGCATTTTCTCATCTATAGGTTTACATCTGACTTGACACTATATGAATCTCTTAAGAAGTTGCAAATGACATCCCCACATCGGGTTTCAACTATATATTAACATACCTCAATAAGACTCTCAAATCCTGGGGTAAAACGGCAGAGTTCTGCCTAAAAACTAACTAAAACCCAAGCTTAAAGCCTTATAATAGATACCTGAAATGGAGAGAAGCACTTCAATAGCTCAATGGTCACATGCTGGAGTTCATAACTCAACGGGTCACATAGGCGGAGTGCACGATTGCATAAATTTGAACAAATAAGAAAAATGAAACATACAATACAACTCCACGATAAATGAGAGCATGCCTCACTAACGGGTGACCCAAATGGTTCCACACTCCACTTTGGTAATGCTTGAATCTCAGGATGTTATCAAATGATTGAGTTACCAAAATGGAAATGGTTCCTCCATATATACCATACATATGAACTTATAGTCAACAGCTCATTTAACTGGTCCAATATGATGCATACACACCTTGATGGCTAACTCATAAATACTTGATAGCTTACAGTGACCCTTAAAACCTTAGCTCTGATACCAAATCTGTAACACCCCCAAAATGCTAATGACATGATTTACGAAAAATTACAGTGGAACACTTAATAATAGAAGGCGCTACCACCGTCTTGATAAGGACAAGGCTCACTGAAACCATTAAATCTTGCAACTTATGTTCACAATCACAAAATCTATTAAACTGAAACACTTCAAGACCAAAGTCCACAATAGTTTAATTTCAATACCATCGACTTAATCATACCATGTGCTAACTCGTTCTCCACACTACACAAGTATATTGAACATAGACCCAACTTGACCTTGAGATCGATCCCAACATTCATGCTATGCTGAATCCACCGTGAGCATCTGATGACTTCCAAAAGGGCTTGCTAAAAAGAGAAACATACGATACTTCATCACCTAAAATGGAAAACATGAAAACAATTTGAAAATGTAAGCAAAAATTTAGTACATGCATTTCTGTATTGTAAAATGAGCATAGAAGCATGTTGATGGGTTCCCACTTTTACAATTCATTTAGTTCGCAATAACAATGAAAATGAAAGTAATATAAAACTGAATTATCCATTATTATCTGGATGTGAACCTCCTACAATGATATGATCTATACATAGGTGTACACCTGCCAATCCGATCACGAGTTGACCTGAAGCCGCGTGGGTAAATGATAGGTTGATGTCCTATAGATGATAACTGACGAGGTCACAAGTTAAATGGAAAATCACTATAGACACTGATTCATTGATAAACTCGTTAAGAGTTGGAGCTTGATAAACATGTCCTGTTTTCTGAAGATATAGGCAATGGACGTACCTTGAGTCTTTAAAAATGTCATCTGACTTGTTACAAGTCAGCTGTTTCATAAATGTCATCTAACTTGATAAATATGTTTTAACTTGATAACACTTATGTATAACGGGGAACAGTAACTAGGCCTCAACTCTGTTTCATAAATGTCATTGTAAGTATTTGTAGTCAGTAAATGATCTTTACTTATATAATTGAGTAAGTAAAAGTGTGTGTAACAGAAATTGAGTAATTAAATGGTACACATAACTTGGTATTTTAGTATAACTTCAAAACTAAATTAATGAAAGCAATTAAATCCGATATAAAGTAAATAAAATTTTAAAATAGACCACAATGAGATAAATAAAATCACAAAGGGAAAGGCCTTGATGGTGACAAATGGGAGAGTGGTGTTGGCCTTTTCTGAAATAGGTTACTGATACGAGTTTAAGGCTCGCTGATATATAGCTTGGTTCAAGATAACAATGAGTACACTAGATTGACTTGATAACTATATTTGATACATTTTAAATTGTGTAAGTTCTAAAGGTTTGAGGCTAAGAGAGATATATCTTGGTTCAACATAGCATAAATTACAATAACTTGGTTTGATAAAAATAGTTTCTGAGTCGCAACTCTCCCCAGTTCTCAAATTTCATTCATAAATCCATTAGATAAAGAATTCCACCCCAAATGAATTATTGAACTCAATAGAAGCTATTAAGCTCACTAAACGTGGTATCTCTTTTGTAAAATCCATAATTAATTCAAAGCTCATACACAAGCTCCCAAATTATATACTTGTCTTCTTCTTTCTCATTAATTAAGCTAAAAGTTCCATGAAAGTCCATGAATATTCATTTTCCCTTAAATAGACTTGCTTGGCCTAAAATACACAAAATGAGTGCATGATTAATTTCACTCAATCTTTATTATTGCTCTTTGCACAATTACTCAAAATGCGTCCAAAAATCATCGAACTCAAAATACTCAACCAAAATTCATGAAATCTTATAGGAAATTCGAAAATAATATGGATAATTTACAGCAAAATTTTCAGAAGTTTCTTCCAAGTATACACTGCACAGAAATTGCAATAACAGCCTAATTGCACCAAACCAGGTTAGTTCATTTCAGAATTTCATAACTTTCACCGTTGACCTCAAATGGAGACCTAAAACCCCAATATGAAAAGATAAGCAGTCTTGAAAAACTTTCATTTAGAATACAAATTACGATTCCCACAATAGGGTTCCTAAAATGGGGTTAAAACACAAATATGTCGGTTTTGGTCCATTCTGCGCAATTTTGGTAAAATGACCATAACTGTTTCCACAGGCCTCGGATTAAGGGGATTCAAAAGTCATTTGAAAGCTAACACACTGGACCATCTACCCACCAAAAATCATAAGTTTCTCATAGGCTGATCATTACTAGTTCAATCCCGAAGTTTGTCCTATTTTTCCAAAATTTTCAGCCTTCACTGTTTTAGCTTTCTCTTCCTTTTTCATGTAAATCCTCACTTGAAATCATTCCAAATCACCACAATCATATATAAAAAGATCATCTAAGGCCTCATATACATAACTCATATCAAAATCATAACAAATAAAACAAACAAGCTTGGATTCAACTTTCATGATTCAACTCATTTGATCACACTTTCAATTCATCATCCACAACTTTAGATATCACTAAACTCAATAAAAAGTGCATAACAACCATCACTTGGTTCATATAAACATAAGCTATACTCAAACAATCAATAAAACCCAAAAAGAATTCATGGGTTGAGGTTAGGATTACCTCACTTGGATGCTTGAATGAAAGAGTTGGGGTCGTGCTTGGGCAGGGGATGGGGCTGCCATGGCTCGGAGAAGACCAAGGGGCGATGGGTGGCTAGCTAGTGGCTAACCAGTGGCCGGAACACACCAGGGTAGTAGCTGGAGAGGGGATTGCAGCTAGAGAAAGAGATGTGTGTGTGGTTGAGTTTGCTTGAAGTTGCCTTGATGATTCATCTCCTATACTTGGCTTATATTCACCCTCCAAAAGAAGCTTTTGCTAATTAATAAGTAGGCACAAAGATGGTAATTAACTAAGTAAAACAAGTGGTAACTTGTTGGGCCTAAATTGGGCTTATAAGGTTTGGGCCTGGGAAGAAAAGTAAATCGTATACGATTGAATTTTTCGTAACTTGAAGTTAAAATTTTGCAAGGTGGTAATAATAATAATAATAACAATAACAATAATAATAATAATAATAATAATAATAATAATAATAATAATTTCTTAAACCATAACTATTGAGGCCTGTTATCGTTTCATCCGATATTTAATCAATCAATAAAACTGAAATTTATAATCAATGAAACTTGAATTGCAAAACAGGACCTAAATGAAATATCTCCCAATCGGAATGATTAAATACGATAAATGAAGGTGGAAAATTTTAAATAACACAATGGAATTCGTTCGATAAATAAATTGGGTGTAATTGAATTAATAAACATGATTTGATTAAATAAATAACCATGACCAATTAAATCAATAAACATAATTAATTAAATGAATAAACATGTTTAATTAAATAAATAAATATGATTTAAATAAATAAATATAGATTAGGGACGGGTTATTACAGCCTTACCCCCTTAAAGAGTTTCGTCCTCGAAACTTATGAAGCTTTTTCACGTATGCAAAGCTGCCTCAAACATCAATAGTTGGTTTCTATTGCTTCCCTCCAAAGAGGTATGATTAGCCCAAAGTGCGTAGCTACTTAATCCTGCGATCGCGTATATAGATCCTCAGTGACTTCACTGGCTCAATTGCTTTGGTTCAAAATTGATATTCTCTTTGAAGGAAAAGAATTTTATTACTAGTGAGGAGGTGCTCATTACTGGTTCATCACCTTGTCCACTAATAGAAACTATTGTATATCCTGATAAGTACTCTGATACTATTATGAGTTATAAAACACGTTATATACGCGTTCGGGTTCAACAGGTAGGTACAGTCAACAAGTTACAGGATTTAACCTTTCAATGAATCATAAGGCCCCATGTAACTAGTCCCTAATTGTCCTTGGATAGTCGGTCACTTACTTCCTTGACTAGAAAAGCCTTTTGAAATACTTCATAATCCAATTGAGACTTCGGTTATTTCTTTATTTTGCTAGCACAACTCTTTTACCGACCTTGTATCACCTCAACATGCACTTGAATTTCCCCCCTTAATGCTTGCTTGGGTTAGATCTAACCTCATACTCAATGTTTCTTCTGACTCACTCTAATATAATTAAACCGTCCTTGAGATTATGCCCTTATCAAAATGCCCTCCTCTAATATTTCTAATGCATTGCATGATCTTCCCTCATCAGACTACTCAAGGATCTGCTCTCAGTTAATAATGGGCAATGAAATAACCATGGTTTGGGATGAGAGTGATGAAATTCTTAGCTAAGCGAATCATTGCATACAAAAGAAATGAACAATGAGACTAGGAAAGGTAAATAAAGGAGAGATTATCATGGAGTTGTTAGAATAAAGATAACTATAAGTGTATCATGAACTCTGAAATATAATGCCATAAGAATTGTGGTTTACAAATATGGATCATAAGGGATCCAATAAATAATCAACTAAGGAGAAAGATGGCGCGGTTATACTGGGGTTTAACTGATGAATTGGAAACAAGATGACAAGCAACGGAGCTTCAACTAGGTGACTTTATAGCTACAAGCAACAAATAAGCACAATAGATAGATGGGATAAACAATGTGCAATAAATAGATAGATAGATTAGATAAGCAAAGTGCAATAGATAGACAAATAGATTTGACAAAAAAAAGTATAATGGATAGATAAATGAATTGGACGAGCAAAGTGTCAATGAATAGATAAATAGATTGAGCAAGCTAATATAAGAGCATGCCTTTACTCATATGAAGCTAATTCGAGTACAATAATAAGATTAAATAGAGAATGCAGAAGTTTATTTATCAGAATGTAAGATATATGTGTGGGAGTTAAAGTTCAAAATAAAGAGAGTAAGGGGATTATGACAATCGCAATCACCCACACTAATGAGAGTTGAATTACTTTATGAATTTAGAGCAAGTTATATGAGCTTATCATTATGAATAAATGAGATGTCAGGCATATGTGTGAATCGGCTCTCAATGGAATGGACTACAACTTATGATCATGACATAAAGATGGTGAACATCGAGAGCACTGGAATGCTGACAACCATATAAGGCCGAACAAAAATGTATCGCACATTTGACAATAGGTTTGCAAAGACATGGAAGATCACGCTAATAGGAAATATTAGGTTGAAATGCAAGGGAGATTAAAAATATTGGATAGTATTAAGTTTTGAAGATAAGAAAAGCAAACAATTTCAAGAATTACTATAAAACAGCATTCTTGTAAAAGATGAACTGTGGTTGTATGATTTAGGTGTGACATCCAGACCTCAAATCATTCCTTGAAAAGACTTCTGTTGTTGGCAGTTAATCCCATAAATTATTTATTCAAGGTATAGGGCACTTATTTTTGATAATGATCATATTCAGCTCTCTGTGTGCAGTACATAACCATAAGATTCTGCCTTCCTTCTTCACACATATAAAACTAGGGTTTCCGACAATGACACACTTGGTCAAGTAACTTCCTTCTATAACAACGCATCTTACTGAATTTTTAGTTCTTTGAAGTCTGCTGGGGGTCATATGATAGGGGCTCTCAAAATGGATTGAACACTTAGAATTAGGTTGATCTGCAAATCACTGTTTCTTAGGGGAAAACAGTCCTGAAAGTCTTCAGAGGAACCATCTCTAAATTCACAAATTGTAATTATGGATATGTATATACCGAGTGTGGTTGGCATATTACTAATATTCAATGCATTATTGGCACGATAACTTACTTGCTTACACAGTGCAATTAGGGTAGAAATAGTGGTTTTCTTCTCTTGGCCCATGGAAACACATGTCTAGTCATTCCACATTTCTCAAACTAACCTTAAGATCTTTACAAGTCATCTTCTATAAGTACACAATCAGTTCATCCCCATAATGACAACAAGATCTACCAATCAAACTAGATTGAATGCCTAATGAATATGCTTCTAGCAATACTAATAGAGGCATATTTATGAAAGATAATACATTCAACTGCTTACTGGTCTCAGTAAATTTAAAAGACAGGGCGACCATCTAAATTATGAAGAGGTGCAACCACACTATAAACTCTTGCAAAGATATTTCTTTATTGGTTATAAAGGACAAGCATGTAAGCAGAATGAATGAAAGCACGAAGATTAGTAAGGAAAGAGAGGCATATAAATGTCTTGCATATACAAGACATGCAGTTTATTCATGATGGTCATGATAGTAAAGTAACTGAATGATGTTATGAAGTTGAGAGGGAGTATTGGTAATAAAGGTGAAGAAATGTAACAAATTAACAAAGCGGCTTTTGAAAAGTCATACAGTATCCGTATGTAAGTAAAATGACGAAGATAAGGGTCAACAGTACCAGAAGGAAAATTTTATTCATCTGGTGTTTGAAAGGACTATACGTCAAGATGAAGGAGTCAGTCATATGACTAAATATGATGACATCTATCAATAATATATTTTGCAGTAAATAGAATTCTTGGGCAGGCATACAAGCTTCAAAACTGCTGACAGATGAAAATAGCACAAATCGTTGTCTATCATTAATAAGATAGGTTGTACTAGTGAAGAAAGGACTATCAAAATAACTTGAGTAACGACATGCCATCACGATCATAGAGTATAATGCTAACATGACGTTACGGTGCTATAGAAACACTAAAATTATATTGTAGGCTCCATTATGAAAACAGAGAATTAAACGATTATAATTGTCAGGGTTTGAATCGCCTATAAGAAAGGTTGCTCAGATGTGTTTAAAGGACTCCCCACAGGCCACATATAAGATTTTTTTTTTTTTTCATGAACACTCCATTACAAATAAAGAGAATGTTAGGGACAAAGAAATGATACCTCTAAACAATTCAAGATAGCTAGGGCAGAAATAAGTCAATGACAGGAAGTAATGAGAGCATTGATGAGGTAAGGTCTTATTGTCAAGGCCAAATAATTCCTATACGTGAGAGCTTAATCTTACTTGTACTACACATATAATGCCAAGTAGCACACCTTAAGCTACTACTTGTTATCACCATACATAGGCCCTCATTATAGTATTCATCTCATACTGGTTCACCTTAAAGGTATTATCCCACAAGGCATTTCCTCATCTAGAGGTTTACATCTAACTTGATACTATATTAATCCCTTTAAAAGTTGCAAATGACATCTCCACATTGGGTTTTAACCATATATTAACACACCTCAATAAGACTCTCAAATTCTGGGGTAAAACGGATAGAGTTTTGCCTAATAACTGACTAAAACCCAGGCTTAAAGCCTTACAATAGATGCCTGAAATGGAGAGAAGCACTTCAATAGCTCAACGGTTTTGCAAAAATTAAAACAAATAAGAAAAATGAAACATACAATACATCTCTCAGATAAATGAGAGCAAGCCTCACTAACAGGTGACCCAAATGGTTCCGCACTCCACTTTGGTAATGCCTGAATCTCAAGATATTACCAAATGATTAAGTTACCCAAATAGAAATGGTTCCTCCCTATATGCCCATACATATGAACTTATAGTTAACAACTCATTTAACTGGTCCAATATAACACATACATACCTTGATAGCCAACTCATAAATACTTAATAGCTTACAGTGGCCCTTAAAACCTTAGCTCTGATACCAAATTTATAATGCCCCAAAATTGCTAATGACATGATTTATGAAAAATTACAATAGAAGACTTAATAATAGAAGGCGCTATAACAGTCCTGATACGAACAAGGCTCACTGAAACCATTTAATCTTGAATTCACGTTCAGAATCACAAAATCTATTAAACTGAAGTACTTCAAGATCAAACTCCATAATAGTTTAACTTCAATACCATCGACTTAATCATATCATGTGCTAACTGGCACTTCACACTACACAAGTATATTAACATAGACCCAACTTGACCCTGAGGTCGATCCCAACATTTATGCTATGCTGAATCCACCGTGAGCATCTGATGACTTCCAAAAGGGCTTGCTAAAAGGAGAAACATGCGATACTTCATCACCTAAAATAGAAAACATGAAAACAACTCGAAAATGTGAGCAAAAACTCAGTACATACGTTCCTACATTGTAAAATAAGCATTGAAGCACTGTTGATGGGTACCCGCTTTTGTAATTCATTTAGTTCGCAATAACAATGAAAATGAAAGCAATATGAAACTGAATTGCTCATTATTATCTAGATGTGAACCCCTTACAATGATATGATCTATACATAGGTGTACACTTGTCAATCCGATCACAAGTTGACCTGAAGCCGCGCGGAAAAATGGTAGGCTGACGCCCTATGGATGGTAACTGACGGGGTCAGAAGTTAAATAGAAAATCACTGTAGAAACTGATTCATTGATAAACTCATTAAGAGTTGTAACTTGATAAACATGTTCTGCTTTCTGAAAATGCAGGCAATGGACATACCTTGAGTCTATAAAAATGTCATCTGACTTGATACAAGTCAACTATTTCATAAATGTCATCTAACTTGATAAATATGTTCTGACTTGATAACACTTGTGCATAACGGGGAACAGTAACTAGGCCTCAACTCTGTTTCATAATTGTCATCGTAAGTATGTGTAGTCAGTAAATGATCTTTACTTACATAATTAAGTAAGTAAAAGTATGTGTAACTGAAATTGAGTAATTAAATGGTACACATAACTTGGGTATTTCAATATAACTTCAAAACTGAATTAATGAAAGTAATTAAATCTGATATAAAGTAAATAAAATTTTAAATAGACCACAATGAGATAAATAAGATTACAAAAGAAAAGGCCTTGATGATGACAAATGGGAGGGTGGTGTAGGCCTTTTCTGAAATAAGTTGCTGATACGGGTTTAGGACTCGCTGACGTATAGCTTAGTTCAAGATAACAACGAGTACACTAGATTGACTTGATAACTACATTTGATACATTCTGAATTGAGTAAGTAATAAAGGTTTAAGGTTAAGAGAGATATATCTTGGTTTAAAATAGCATAAACTACAATGACTTGGTTTATAAATATGGTTTCTGAGTAACAACTCTTCCCACTTCTCATATTTTATTCATAAATCCATTAGATAAAGAATTCCACCCTTTTAAATGAATCATTGAACTCAATAGAGGTTATTAAGCTCACTAAATGTGGTATCTCCTTTGTAAAATCCATAATTGATTCAAAGCTCATAAACAAGCTCCCTCTTACATAAACTTGCTTGGCCCAAAATACACAAAATGAGTGCATGGTCAATCTCACTCAATCTTTATTATTGCTCTTTACACAATTACTCAAAATGCTTCCAAAAATCACCGAACTCAAAATCCTCAACCAAAATTTATGAAATCTTATACGAAATTCAAAAATAATATGGAAAATCCACAGCAATATTTTTAGAATTTTCCTCCAAGTATACGCTGCACAGAAATTGCAATAACAGCTCAATTGCACCAAAGCAGGTTAGTTCACTTCAAAATTTCATAACTTTCACCGTTGACCTCAAATGGAGACCTAAAACCCCAATATGAAAAGAGAAGAAGTCCCAAAAAACTTTCATTTACAATACAAAATATGATTCCTACAATAGGGTTCCTAAAATAGGGCTAAAACACAAGTGTGTCAGTTTTGGTCTATTCTGCACAGTTTTGGTAAAACGACCACAACTGTCTCCACAAGCCTCGGATTAAGGCGATTCAAAAGCCATTTGAAAGCTAACATATTGAACCATCTATCCACAAAAAACCATAATTTTCTCATGGGCTGATCATTACTAGTTTAATCCCGAAATCTGTCCTATTTTTCTAAAATTTTCAACCTTCACTGTTTTAGTTTTCTCTTCCTTTTTCACATAAATTCTCAGTTGAAATCATTCCAAATCACCACAATCAGATATAAAAAGATCACCTAAGGCCTCATGTACATAACCCATATCAAAATCATAACAAATAAAACAAACAAGCTTGGATTCAACTTGCATGATTCAACTCATTTGATCACACTTTCTATTCATCATCCACAACTGTAGATATCCCTAAACTCAATAAAAATTGCAAAACAACTATCACTTGGTTCATATAAACATAAGCTATACTCAAACAATCAATAAAACTCAAAAAAAAATTCGTGGGTTGAGGTTAAGGTTACCTCACTTAGATGCTTGAATGAAAAAGTTGGGGCTGTGCTTGGGCAGGGGAGGGGACTGCCATGACAAGAGGAAGACCAGGGGTGGTGCTGGGCAACCAAGTAGTGGCTGACTGGTGGCCGGAACACACCAGGGCAGCAACTGGAGGGGGGGCCGTGGCTAGAGAAAGAAGAAAGAGAGAGAGATGTGTGTGTGGTTGAGTTTGCTTGAAGTTGTCTTGATGATTCATCTCTCATACTTGGCTTATATTCACCCTCCAAAAGAAGCTTTTACTAATTACTAATTAGGCATAAAGATGGTAATTAACTAAGTAAAACAAGTGGTAACTTACTGGGCCTAAATTAGGCTTGTACGGTTTGGGCCCGAGAAGGAAAGTAAACCGTATGCGATTGAATTTTCGTAGCTTGAAGTTAAATTTTTGCAAGGTTATTATAATAATAATAATAATAATAATAATAATAATAATAATAATAATAATAATAATAATAATAAGAATAATAAGAATAATAAGAATAATAATAAGAAGAAGAAGAAGAAGAAGAAGAACAACAACAACAATAATAATAATTTCTTAAACCATAATTATCGAGGCCTACTATCGATTCGTCCGATATTTAACCAATCTACAAAACTAAAATTTATAATCAATGAAACTTGAATTGCAAATGGGACTCAAATGAAATATCTCCCAATCAGAATGATTAAATACGATAAATGAAAGCGGAAAATTTTAAATAACATAATGGAATTCGCTCGATAAATAAATTGGGTGTAATTGAATTAATAAACATAATTTGATTAAATAAATAACCATGACCAATTAAATCAATAAACATGATTAATTAAATGAATAAACATGATTGATTAAATAAATAAATATAATTTAAATACATAAATATAGGTTAGGGGTGGGTTATTACAGCCTTACCCCCTTAAAGAGTTTCGTCCTTGAAACTTATGAAGCTTTTTCATGTATGCAAAGCTGCCTCAAATATCAATAGTTGGTTTCCATTACTTCCCTCCAAAGAGGTATGATTAGTCCAAAGTGCGTAGCTGCTTAATCCTGCGATCAAGTATCTAGATCCTCAATGACTTCACTGGCTTAATTACTTTGATTCAAAATTAATATTCTCTTTGAAAGAAAAGAACTTTGTTACTAGTGAGGAGGTGCTCACTACTGGTTCATCACCTTGTCCACTAATGGAAACTATTGTATACCCTGATAAGTACTCTGATACTACTACGAGCTACAAAACACGTTATATATGTGTTCGGATTCAACCGGTAGGTACAGTCAACAAGCTATAGGATTTAACCTTTCAATGAATCTTGAAGCCCCATGTAACTAGTCCCTAATTGTCTTTGGATAGTCGGTCCCTTATTACCTTGACTAGAAAAGCCTTTTGAAATACTTCATAACCCATATGAGACTTTGGTGATTTCTTTGTTTTGCCAGCACAACTCTTTTATCGACCTTGTATCACCTCAACATGCACTTGAATTTTCCCTCTTAATGTTTGCTTGGGTTAGCTCTAACCTCATACTCAATTTTTCTTCTGGCTCACTCCAATATAATTAGACAGTGCTTGAGATTATGCCCTTATCAAAATGGCCTCCTCTGATATTCTTAATGCATCACATAATCTTCTCTCATCAGACTACTCAAGGATCTGCTCCCGGTCGATAATGGGCAATGAAATAACTATGGTCAAGGATGAGAGTGATGAAATTCTTAGCTAAGTGAATCATTGCATACAAAAGAAATGAATAATGAGATTAGAAAAGGCAAATAAAGGAGATATTATCATGGGGTGGTTAGAATAAAGATAACCATAAGTGTATCATGAATTCTAAAATATAATGCCACAAAAATTGTGGTTTATAAATATGGATCATAAGGGGTCCAACAAATAATCAACTAAGGAGAAAGATGACCCGGCTATACTCGGATTTAACTGATGAATTGGAAACAAGATGACAAGCAATGGAGCTTCAACCAGGTGACTTTATAGCCACAAGCAACAAGATAAGCACAATAGATAAATGGGACAAGCAATGTGCAATATATAGATAGATAGATTGGATAAACAAAGTGCAATAGATAGACAAATAGATTAGACAAGCAAAGTGTAATGGATAGATAAATGGATTGAACGAGCAAAGTGCCAACGGATAGATAACTAGATTGAGCAAGGTATAATAGGAACATGCCTTTACTCATATGAAGCCAATTAGAGTACAATAATAAGATTAAATAGGGAACGCAGAAGTTTATTTATCAAAATATAAGATATATGTGTGGGAGTTGAAGTTCAAAATAAAGAGAGGAAGGGGATTATGACAATCGCAATCACCCACACCAATGAGAGTTGAATTACGTTATGAATTTAGAACAAGTTATACGAGCTTATCATTATGAATGAATGAGATGTCAGGCAGATGTGTGAATCAGCTCTCAATGGAATGGACTACAACTCATAATCATGACGTAAAGATGGTGAAGGTCAAGAGCACTGGACGCTAACAACCATATAAGGTCGAATAAAAATGTATTGCACATTTAACAATGGGTTTGCAAAGACATGGAAGATCACGCTAATAGGAAATATCGGGTTGAAATGCAAGGAAGATTAAACAATATTGGATAGCATTAAGTTTTGAAGATGAGATAAGCAAACAATTTCAAGAATTACTATAAAAGGGCATTCTTGCAAAAGATAAACTATGGTTGCATGGTTTAGGCATGATATCCGGACCTCAAATCATTCCTAGAAAAGACTTCTGTTGTTGGCAGTTAATCCCATAAATCATTTATTCAACTTATAGGGCACTTATTTTTGATAATGATCTTATTTAACTCTCTGTACGTAGTACATAACTATAAGGTTCTGTCTTCCTTCTTCACACATATAAAACTAGGGTTTCCCGCAGTGACACACTTGGTCAAATAACTTTCTTCTATGACAACTCATCTTGCTGAATCTTTGGTTCTTTGAAGTCAGCTGGGGGTCATATGATAGCAGCTTTGAAAATATATTGAGCACTTAGAATTAGGTTGATCTGAAAATCAATATTTCTTAGGGGAATACAGTTCTGAAAGTCCTCAGATGAAACATCTCTAAATTCACAAACTGTAATTATGGATATGTATATACCGAGTGTGGTTGGCATATCAGTAACATTCAATGCATTACTGACACGATAACTTACTTACTTGCACAGTGCAACTATGGCGGAAATAGGGGTTTTCTTCTCTCAGTCCATCGAAACACACGTCTAGTCTTTCCACATTTCTCAAGCTAGCCTTAAGATCTTTACAAGTCATCTTCTATAAGTACACAATCAGTTCATCCCCATAATGACAACAAGGTCTATCAATCAAACTGGATTGAATACCCAATGAATATGTTTCCAGCAATACTAATAGAGGCATATTTATAAAAGATAACACATTCAACTGCTTACTGGTCTCAGTAAATTTAAAAGACAGGGGGATGATATAAATTGTAAAGAGGTGCAACCACACCATGAACTCTTGCAAAGATATTTCTTTATTGATTATAAATGACAGGCATGTAAGCAGAATGAGTGAAGGCATGAAGATTCGCAATGAAAGAGAGCCATATAAATGTCCTACATATACAAGACATGCAGTTTATTTATGATGGTTATGATAGCAAAGTAACTGAACGATGTTGTGAAGTTGAGAGGGAGTATTAGTAATGAAGGTGAAGAAATGTAATAGATTACCAAAGCGGCTTTTGAAAAGTCATACGGTATTCGTATGTGAGTAAAATGACGAAGATAAAGGTTCACAGTACCAGAAGGGAAATTTTATTCATCTGGTGTTTGAAAGGACAATACATCAAGATGAACAAGTCAGTCTTATGACTGAACATGATGATATCCATCAATAACACATTTTGCAGTAAATGGAAGTCTTGGGTAGGCATATAAACTTCAAAACTGCTGGCAGATGAAAATAGCACAAATCGTTATTTATCATTAACAAGATAGGCTGTAGTAGTGAAGAAATGATTATCAAAATAACTTGAGTAACAACATGCCGTCACGGTCATAGAGTGCTATGCCAACATGACATGATAGTGCTATGGAAACATGAACATTTTGTTATAGGCTCCATTATTGAAACAGAAAATTAAACGCTTAAGATTGTTAGGGTTTGAATCTCCTATAAGAAAGGTTGCTCAGATGTGTTTAAAGGACTCCCCACAGACCACATATGAGTTTTTTTTTCATAAACACTCTATTACAAATCAAGAGAATGTTAGTGACAAAGAAATGATGCCTTTAAACAATTCAAGGTAATT
This sequence comes from Carnegiea gigantea, assembly GCA_029747015.1. Taxonomy (NCBI): domain Eukaryota; kingdom Viridiplantae; phylum Streptophyta; class Magnoliopsida; order Caryophyllales; family Cactaceae; genus Carnegiea; species Carnegiea gigantea. The sequence goes on along the minus strand of JAKOGI010000111.1, from coordinate 367,319 downwards.
AAGGCAGAAATAAGTCAATGACAGGAAGTAATGAGAGCATTGATGAGGTAAGGTCTTAGTGTCAAGACCAAATAATTCCTATACATGAGAGCTTAATCTCACTTGTACTACACATATAATGCCAAGTAGCACACGTAAGCTACTAATTGTTATCACCATACATAGGCCCTCATTATAGTGTTCATCTCATACTGGTTCACCTCAAAGATATTGTCCTACAAGGCATTTCCTCATCTAGAGGTTTACATCTAACTTGATAATGTATTAATCCCTTAAGAAGTTGTAAATGACATCCTCACATCTGGTTTCAACTATATATTAAAACACATCAATAAGACTCTCAAATTCTATGGTAAAACAGACAATGTTCTGCCTAAAAATAGACTAAAATCCAGACTTAAAGCCTTACAATAGATACCTGAAATGGAGAGAAGCACTTCAAAACTCAACGGTTACACACCGGAATTCATAACTAAACGGGTCACACACTTAGAGTGCACGATTGCAAAAATTTAAACAAATAAGAAAAATGAAATATACAATAAAACTCCTAGATAAGTGAGAGCATGCCTCACTAACATGTGACCCAAATGGCTCCACACTCCACTTGACTAATGCTTGAATCCCAGGATATTATCAAATGATTGAGTCACCCAAATGGAAATGGTTCCTCCATATATGCCCATACATATGAACTTATAGTCAACAACTCATTTAACTGATCCAATATAACACATACATACTTTGATAGCTAACTCATAAATACTTGATAGCTTACAGTGGCCCTTAAAACCTTTGCTCTGATATCAATTCTATAACACCCCAAAATACTAATGACATGATTTACGAAAAATTACAGCGGAAGACTTAATAATAGAAGATGCTACCCCCATCTTGATAAGGACAAGGCTCACTGAAACCATTTAATCTTGTAACTCATGTTCACATTCACAAAATCTATTAAACTGAAACACTTCAAGACCAAAGTCTATAATAGTTTAACTTCAATACCATCGAGTTAATTATACCATGTGCTAATTCGCACTCCACACTATACAAGTATATTGAATATAGACCCAACTTTACCTTGAGGTCGATCCCAACGTTTGAATCCACCATGAGCATTTGATGACTTCTAAAGGCCTTGCTAAAAGGAGAAATATGCGATACTTCATCACCTAAAATGGAAAACATGAAAACAATTGGAAAATGTAAGCAAAAACTCAGTACATGCATTCCTGTATTGTAAAATGAGTATAGAAATACTATTGATGCGTACCCGCTCTTGTAATTCATTTAGTTCGCAATAACACTGAAAATGAAAATAATATGAAACTGAATTGCTCATTATTATCTGGAAGTGAACCCCCTACAATGATGTGATACATAGGTGTACATCTGTCAATCCGATCACGAGTTGACCTGAAGCCGCGCGGGTAAATGATGGGTTGACACCCTATAGATAATAACTGACAGGGTCACAAGTTAAATGAAAAATCACTATATAAATTGATTCATTGATAAACTCATTAAGATTTGTAATTTGATAAACATGTTCTACTTTCTGAATATACAGGCAATGGACGTACCTTGAATCTTTAAAAATGTCATTTGACTTGATACAAGTTAGCTGTTTCATAAATGTTATCTAACTTGATAAATATGTTCTGACTTGATAACACTTATGCATAACGAGGAACAGTAACTAGGCTTTGACTCTGTTTCATAAATGTAATTGTAAGTATGTGTAGTTAGTAAATGATCTTTACTTACATAATTGAATAAGTAAAAGTATGTGTAACAGAAATTGAGTAATTAAATGGTATATATAACTTGGGTATTTTGATATAACTTCAAAACTGAATTAATGAAAATAATTAAATCCGATATAAAATGAATAAAATTTTAAAATTAACCACAATGAGATAAATGAGATTACAAAGGAAAAGGCCTTGATGGGGACAAATGGGAAAGTGGTGTTAGCCTTTTCTGAAATAGGTTGCTAATACGGGTTTAAGACTCGCTGATGTATAGCTTGGTTCGAGATAACAACAAGTACACTAAATTGACTTGATAACTACATTTGATACATTCTGAATTGAGTAAGTAATAAAGGTTTGATGTCAAGAGAGATATATCTTGATTAAAAATAACATAAACTACAATAACTTGATTTGATAAATATGGTTTCTGAGTCACAACTCTCCCCACTTCTCATATTTCATTCATAAACACGTTAGATATAGAATTCCACTCCAAATGAATCATTGAACTCAATAGAAGTTGTTAAGCTCACCAAACATGGTATTTCCTTTGTAAAATCCATAATTGATTCAAAACTCATAAACAAACTCCCAAGTTACATACTTGTCTTCTTCTTTCTCATTAATCAAGCTAAACGCTCCATGAAAGTCCATGAATATTCATTTTCTCCTTAAATAAACTTGCTTGGCCTAAAATACACAAAATGAGTACATGATCAATCTCACTCAATCTTTATTATTACTCTTTACATAATTACTCAAAATGCTTTCAAAAATCACCGAACTCAAAATACTCAACCAAAATTCATGACATCTTATATGAAATTCAAAAATAATATGAACAATCTATAGCAAAATTTTCAGAACTTTCCTCTAAGTATATGCTGCACAGAAATTGCAATAAGAGCCCAATTGCACCAAAGCAGGTTAGTTCATTTCAAAATTTCATAACTTTCATCGTTGACCTCAAATGGAGACCTAAAAGCCCAATATGAAAAAATAAGAATTCCCGAAAAACTTTCATTTATAATACAAAACATGATTCTTATAATAGGGTTTCTAAAATAGGGCTAAAACACAAGTGTATCAATTTTTGATCTATTCTGCACAGTTTTGGTAAAACAACCATAACTATTTCCACAGACCTCGGATCAAGGCGATTTAAAAGCCATTTGAAAGCTAACACACTGGACTATCTACCCACCAAAAATCATAATTTTCTCATGGGCTGGTCATTATTAGTTTAATCCCCAAGTCTATCCTAATTTTCTAAAATTTTCAGCCTTCACTGTTTTAGCTTTTTCTTCCTTTTTCACATAAATCCTCACTTGAAATCATTCTAGGTCACCACTATCAGATATAAAAAGATCATCTAAGGCCTCATATACATAACCCATATCAAAATCATAACAAATAAAACAAACAAGCTTGAATTCAACTTTCATGATTCAACTCACTTGATCACACTTCCAATTCATCACCCACAACTTTAGATATCACTAAACTCAATAAAAATTGCATAACAAACATATAAATATAAGCGATACTCAAAGAATCAATAAAACTCAAAAAAAATTCAAGGGTTGAGGTTAGGATTGCCTCACTTGGATGCTTGAATGAAAGAGTTGGGGTTGTGCTTGGGCAAGGGAAGGGGTTGCCGTTGCTAGGGGAAGACCAGGGGTGGCGATGGGGGGCCGGCTGGTAGCTGATTGGTGGCTGGAAAACATCAGGGCAGCAGCTGGAGGGGGGCCGTGGGTAGAGAAAGAAGGAAGAGAGAGAGATGTCTGCGTGGTTGGGTTTGCTTGAAGTTGTCTTGATGATTCATCTCTTATACTTGACTTATATTCATCCTCCCAAAGAAGCTTTTGCTAATTACTAATTAGATATAAAGATGGTAATTAACTAAGTAAAACAAGTGGTAACTTGTTGGGCCTAAATTGGGCTTGCACGGTTTGGGCCCCGGAAGGAAAGTAAACTATGCGATTGAATTTTCATAGCTTGAAATTAAATTTTTGCAAGGTTATAATAATAATAATAATAATAATAATAATAATAATAATAATAATAATAATAATAATAATAATAATTTCTTAAATCATAATTATCGAGACCTACTATTAATTAACCCGATATTTAATCATCAACAAAACTGAAATTTACAATCAATGAAACTTGAATTGTAAAATGGGACCCAAATAAAATATCTCCAAATTGGAATGATTAAATATGACAAATGAAGGTAGAAAATTTTAAATAGCATAATGAAACTCGTTTGATAAATAAATTGGGTGTAATTGAATTAATAAACATGATTTGATTAAATGAATAACCATGACTAATTAAATCAATAAATATGATTAATTAAATGAATAAACATAATTAATTAAATAAATAAATATAATTTAAATAAATAAATATATGTTAGGGTCGGGTTATTACACTATTCTCTCCACCATTGCTGCCAATAAGAGCAGTAGTTTTCTTCCTAAATTGAAGGTGAAAGAGGGGATGGTCGGCTCTCCGGCCATTTTCAACTTTTGTTTGCTTTAATATTAATATTATTTATAGGTTTAGTTGTAGTTTCTCCAATTGAGAGATTAACTAATATCTCTTTTGTGAGAGTTGTTTATGTCTCTCCAATTGTGAGAGTTTATTATATGATTGTTTTATCAGTGTGCCTTCCTAAATTTGAAAGGGATTGATCAATTATAGATGTTGAAGCGGTACCTTCATAGATTTCAACCTTTTAAATAGTCTTTGGTGTTGGAAGAATATCTCGCTCAATAGTACTATACTCGATCAACAGATCAAAATAAGTTAAGAAATTATACAGATATGTGGATTTCTCCTCCAGACTGTATCGAGAAACAGCAATCGTGGGAAGACGCGTAATCAATTTGTTTCAAGTTGGTATTTCTTATGTTGGATATGATTTTGATATAGAAAATTGTATTTGCATTAGTCGCATATGCATTATAAGTGTCGTATGGTGTATCATGGATAATTAATGAATTATTTCTTTTTCCTTGCCAAAAAAAAACTTGGGTAAAGTAGTAAATATTAATTATCATTTTGCACTTGCTTAGTATTTAAAAAAAGTTGAAAAGGATAATTATTAAGAGACAGATGAAGTACATTGTCAGTGGGACGTCTTTCAGATTAGATTGTGTTTCATCTTAACAAAATGTAAATTTAAAAAACACAATTGTTGGCTCCAGGGCCAAACCGACATCATTGGGCCCAGACTCCTATCTTGTTAGCCCACTGTCATTTGGCCCAAGTCAGAAACAACCTATTAGTTTTGTCTTCCTTGCCACTTCTATAGTAGCAAATGAGAGCCGCCTTTAAGTTGAATTAACCCACCCAGCCAGCCAGCCGAAAAAAAAGAAACGAAAAAGGAATTGAGATGAACCTCCAACCCATATTCCATCTACATAAGTTTTAACCATATAAGTTTTATTTCATAGTCTACCTAAAAGTCACAATAATATACAGTATAATAATATTTACACAGGGAAACAAGGTTAATGTAGCTAATTTTCTGTTTTAATTACTACATCAAAATTTCATCATCAAAAATACAAATTTTTTATATTTAAATATCCTGGTTTGACTTCGAATGATCCATGAATTACAGATGATGAAACTAACTCAACTTTTGTGTAACATTTTGAGCTTTGGATATAGTTATGTCCATGTATAGTAGCCTACATTATCTGATTAAAGGATTGAATATGAGATTCCTCCTGCTAAGGTTACGTAAGGATTGAAGCAGACACCAATGTTAACATACGATTGTGAACATGAGCCCTCAAATATATTGCAACTTTTTTTTAAAAAAACTTTAGTGATAAGTGGGTCTTCCTATTTAACCTAGTATTGATTCTAGATGGATCTACTCGTTAAACGAATTAATACCATATACTTCCAAGCACAAATGGCAATGGATGTCAATATAATTTCCATATGAAGAAAATATGCTCCTTGATCCAAAAATTGAAATTTAAAATGAGATATAGATTAGTGAACTACACGCTTATGACCTTAGCTACATAACAATTACAATATAGGAAATGAAACGTATTGCTTCAGAAGGTATGATGGTCCTCCTAGCTTGTACAATTGATCTATACCCAAAATTATTGGAATCGACATGCTTGGGTCACTAAGTGCCAATTGTTGAGCTGGCTTGTATATAAGATAACATGCCCAGGTTCATTCATTCAATCCATCTCTCTCCAACGTATTAGATTGGAACATGACAAGTTTCATAAATGGAGTGCAAACTGCATACAAATTAGGTGACCCACAAGTCTAACGTGTATCACGCTTAGCGAATCCATGAACCCTTTCTTCAAGACAAATAATACATGGATAACCGGAGATTAACCTCTTTGTGGGTCTCTCTCTTTCTCTAGGGTAGACATTATTGGTGTACTTACTTTATATGTAGCAAAGTTGTATATTATGTTTGGTCGTTGAGAAACATCAGTGGTTGATGCTTATAATTACAAAATCACGTATGTGGTCGTGGTTTAGATAAAATGCTTAGCTTTGCATCTTAATCACTCATTCTTTGAACCAAATCTCTTCACTCACCCACTCGTTAAAATTTATTCTGTATACGTGTGAGACATCAAAACAATAAACTTAAATTCCGTTCATATATTTTTCTTACAGTAATTCTGTACTTATATAATAGTAATTACTTTGTAACTTGATTTGTCACAGGACTAGCTAATTTGTTGACAAGAATCTATCTTTTACTTGAATGATTAGTTATGTTTGAATTTTAATTAAAAACCTATTAATTATTGGACGCAACTCTCTCATTTATGTGAAATTAAATTATGGGGTACGTGTTAATAATATACTGTCAATGGGTGATCATCTTGGAGATTATTAATTGAGAGATAAATTTAAATCCCACATCTACAGACCAACATTTTTTTTTTGTCACATGTCTCTTACCCAAAAACAATAATAAAAATTTTGTTTTCTACTTTTAGCACTTAGGCCCAATCCAGCTCCAGCACATCTCTATCTAATAAATACTAAAATGGGTGATATGCTGATATTTGAGGATTTTAGAATTGCTGCAATTTGGTGCACTCCCGCCTAATTGTTGTGTTATCTTTAATGTTTAAAATTTGAAGTGATATAACCCCACTATGTGCAGTAACCGACCAGCCCTCAAACAGCGCACACATAGAGCAAAAAAAAAAATCAGATGCAAGCTATTTTTTTAAGGAAAAAAATACATAAAATCTTTAACTGTAATGTAATTGTGCGTCTCCCACTCACCCACGTCTCCTTCTCTCTGTCATTTGAAATCAATATAAACTGCAAGTTATTCACGACTTTTTTTGACCCTTGATTGCCTCCTCTCTCTTTCTCCATCCTCCACAGTTCAGTTCCTCTCTTCCAGAAACTCCATCTCTGTTCCCCAGTATATTCTTCCTCCCTCATGAAGAAACCCCTGTCTCTCTTCCCCACTGTATTTCTTTCTGCCTCATGAAAATCACCATTCCTTTTGATTTTTTTTTTTAAAGAAAATCTTCATCCTCAATAGTCCTTTCTCTTTCTAAAGCCACAATTATGTTGAATGGCCAGATCAATGGAGCTAAAAGGGATATAATTTTGAAAATCAGAGGTTTTTTGGGTTTGATTTGTTTATTTTGTGTTTAATTTTGGGTTTTTCATCTCATATTGTCATTTCATTTTGAAATTTTCGTTGGTTCCTTTTTGTAGGATTTTTCTTTTTTCTCAGAGCGGGTTATGTCAAGGCTCAATAATAATATGGTTGTCGTTACTGAGATTGAAGGTGCACTTCATCTTCTCTCAGCGCTGATTCTCCTGTCACTTCTTTTTGGGTTGTTTTTCGGGTTTTCCCTATTTCTATTTCGTTGATTTTCTTGCTCATGTAGGTTTTGGTGATTTGAAAAACTTCCCTCTCATTTTTGTTGATTTAGGTTCTTGGGTTTATGAGGGGCTTCTACCGAGAGTGTGCGTGCATGTGTGTGAGCAATGAGATGTTGCGGGAAGTCATTTGAGTAATATTCATTTTCTTTTTATACAGGTTCTCAAGGTGATGACGGTGCAATTTCGTTATTAGAGGCATGACTATTGTATTGACTCTATTCCATAGGTATCTTCATCCTCCTTGGATGAGAATTGGTAAGACATGAAAATAAAGGCAGTTGTATAACTGACTTGCTTTTTGAAAAGATAACTTGAAATTTTGTTTAAATTTGACTTTTGAGCTCTCTATATGCTACAATTGCAGTGAATATGATCCTAAAGGTTTCCTAAATAAAAGTTGAAATGCCCAATTTCAGTGCAGTTGCTTCTTTTCCCCTTTTTAAAAGACTATGAACTGATTATGATTTTTGGATATGGGGTATCATTTTTTTAATTTTGTACTAAAAAGGTCAGCTGTGAGGAGAATGAAAAGGAGAATTTGAATTTCTTTTTTCCTTGACAAGTTTCCTATATCCATGTCTAGAAGTAACTGTCAATACTGGTGCCTATAACCCCATGATTCTCTCTTTCCTCATCTCCCTCTAAAATGTTGACGCCTCTTTCAATTATGAATCAATGAAGGAGATTTCTTTTGGAATTCTTGAACTGTGAATGAGGTGGGAAGTTAGCTGGATAGAGCTATTTTCTATCACCCACATCTGAAGTGGCAAGAAGGTAGTTGACCATGTAATCCAAGTTAACCTAAACTCCATCATTGTATTATTTACCCCATTATTTACGAAATGGTGTTTTCATTTGTTGAATTAGATACTATTGATTATCAACATATGAATTTTATAGTTTAGCCAGTGCTCTACCACCCCCCTCCAAAAAAAGCCTTTGTGCAAATATGGTTCAAATAGGATAATTTAACTTCACTACTCTTTGCTATTATGATATTATCTTATTGCTTTAATCTTTTCCCTGCCTATGCTAGACAGGGGCTGGGAATCATGTTAATCAAATTTTTTGTCATGTGAGTGCAACATAACACAAAAGGTGTATATATTGCGTCAAATTCAATGAATATGGAAAGGGAAGGGAATTATTTTGTTGATAGGATGTTGAATTGAACTTTGGTGCCCTAGGTGCCCTTTTAAAAAAAAAAAGGGAGGAAAAAACCATCTTTGTGAAGGCAACAGAAGAGAAATTGCAAGGATTTTGATTTTTGATGGTTGGAAACTTTTAGGATAAAATATGTTGTTGATTCTTAAATAGCATTCCCTATTCATATTTTATGAGAGCACGTCAAAGAAATTCCCATTTAGATAATCTAAGAAAATCTGGCTGTCATCCTCATGTTTTGCCGCATACTTTGAGTCAGGAACCCTCCTACTCCAATAAATGGATGTGATCTTTGTGTGCTTTTGCATATTGAATCCATTGAACAAAGTTTTCAAGAATGTTCGACTGAATATGTGGTTTGCGTCCTTTATCTATTTATATATTTATAAAATAATGGTAGTCATATTTTAATAAGGATTACAAGGATGAAAGGCTATTCAGCATGTTGCTACCCCCTCATTTTTTTAGGGCAAGGGTAAGGGCCAAGGGGTGATTGCGTGTATGTTAATTTCCTTTAATATGGATTGTTGGTAAAACCTCTATTCTTTGTGCCTGAAATCTATTTGGGGATGTCTTGGTAATGATGTTTTTTACTTGCTATCATTGTCTAAAATTACAAGTGTGTGATTGACTCTCATTGAACCTTTGGTGGTCTAGGTATCTCATGTGACCAATGAGTTTTAGATGATAGATGTGGTCATGGAGGTGTGAATGTGGTTTTCCAATAGAGTTAAATGGCTAATAGTAATTTATAGAATGGGCATTCATGTGAAAGGACAGTTCTGAAGAGTGTATGATCATTCAAGTAATTCTTTCTAAGACTATATTATTGACGAATGAAGTGCCAACCATTGATCTACCTTACTAATGTTGTATCTTTGCATGTAACTTCTACTATCTGATATTCTTTTTTTTTTTTAAAAGAATATCCTTATGCCGTAGTTTTTGCTGAACCTCTATGTTGATAACTTAGAGAATGGGCATGTGTAAGACCATTCTAACTCGTTTGAAAAAAAATAGTATTGACATCTTAACTAGCAATAGTTTCTTACCCTCTTAGTGGTGCATTCCTGCAGCTAATTTTTGCTATCCCCCCCCCCCCCAAAATCCTTTATGTCATAGTTCGGGTTTACAGAAGTCATGTTCTTTGAGCTGAAAACCTTTTTTGAGTTTGTCTTTGCAATATTCTGCTCATGTTTATTAATAGTATGCCACATTTTGGCACTTAGTTTTGTTATTGGTCGCTTGGTTGGAATTTTTTTTTGTTTTGGGGGGGGGGGGAGTGGGGTTTCGTGAGTTTCGTATAGCAATACTTGAATTCGTGTTGGGACACCGCTAAAAAATCAACTTTTTTCCGACGGAAAAAGCAACATTTTCCGTCGGAAAATTTATTTTCCGACGGAAATTCCGGCAGACTGCGTCCGTTAGAATAAGGAGGGTCGGAAAGGCGTTCCGACGAAAATAATAAGTCTGTCGGACTAGTTCTCTGACGGAATTCCGACGGAATTGGGCGTTCGACGGACTCATTCATCGGATGTAACCAAAAATTCGCGAAAAAATTTCAAAAAGAAATGTTTTTTTCCGAATTCCGACGGAATTTCCGTCGGCACTCGTCGGATTCCGTCGGCAATTCCATCGGAACCCGTCGAAAATTTTAAAATTTATTTTAAAAAATAAAAAATATAGCACTGAACTATAAAAATATTTTTCAATGTATCTCATACACAATAAATTCTCATCACTGATGTTAAATTGATATTAGTATTAAATTATGCTTCATTAATTAAAAATTATATTCTTTAACAATAAAGTACAAAATTGAGAGTAAATTATCATCCTAACAAACTAACTATATAAACTATTAAATTTGCATAATTACATGCAAACCAATTATACAAATTATTAAATTCAATGCATATATTTAATTAACAACAAATTTATACAAATTACACATGAGAAAACCTTATCAAAAAGTTGACGACGAATAACGGCGAGAGGAGGTGATGGCAGCAACCGACGATGGGGCGATGGCAAGTGGCGGTGCTCCCTCTTTCTCTCTATCTCTCTCTATTTTACAAAATGAGCAATGAAAAAATGCAGCGAAGAACAAGTTTTATAAGAGAATGTCCGACGGAATATGCCGTCGGAATTCCAATGGATTTTTCGCCGGAATATTCAAAAATTTTGAATTTTCCCTCCAATCAACCCGGGGCAAAAAATTTTGAATTTTTTAATATTCCGACGGAATATTCTGTCGGAAATTCCAACAGAATTCTGACGGATTTTTCCGTCGGAAAATTCAAAAAAATTTGACTTTGAATTTTGAAATTTTTGAATTTTTTAATATTTTTCGGCGGAAATTCCATTGGAAGTTCTGTCAGATTCCGTCGGAAGTTCAGTCGGAAAATAGGTCTGTCGGAACATCCGTCGGTGTTCCAGTGAATTTTTCTAAATCCGTCAAAATTCCGTTGGAGATTCCAACGGACCAAATTTCCGTCGGAATAAATCGAATTTTTAGTAGTAAATTTAGTTATACGTGTTTACAAAGACTTTAAACATTGCATGCAAATGCAATAAAGTTCAATGCGACTTTGTTGATGTGAAACTCTAGCCATTCAAGGTCCTTTTTAGCATTTGGTTCTATGGTTTGTAAAATTGACTAGAGCTAATGTAGGTTCTACCGAACTGCGGCATCTATGCAAACGCTGAGTTCAATTATGCTCACAACTTTGCGAACGTGTAAGGTAAATGACAATATGCCTACGTCAGTGTCATTAAGTTTGTGATGTAGACCATGGAAAGTTGGCTGTGTTAACACAGGATGACAATGTCAACACTACCGTCATGTAGAATTCAAGAAATTTTGAACTGAATTAATTTTGAGTTGTATTTATGTCTAACTTTAACACCCAAGGTGTGTACTTTTGACTTTGTTTAAATGGATTGTAATTTTTTGGTGCAATTAGATGGATTGTTGTTAGTCATTCATTAATTTGCTCGGTGGGAACCTTTTGAAGTGTCACATACGTGACAGACTGCAAACGGAAGATAACTCAAGTATAAAGATTACATTTCTTCACTGCTTGCTTATTGAGATTTAATTTATACATGTCATTTAGTTTGTTTTTTTAGTTCTTTTTTACTATATAGTGAAGAATCACATACAAGCAAGCTTTAGCGTGATTGGTAAACTTCCAAATAAACATTGGTTCAGCGAACAACGCATTTTTTGTAATTATATGATAGTTGTGCCTTTCTTTTTATGCACAAGTCATAATGAATTTCCAATATAGCATATAACACATGTTATAATAATATGATGCCATTCCTTATTTATAGTGGAAGAAAGGATTGCTTCGTGTGAAAACATAGTGTTTGATGGTATTTTAAATGTTTAAATTTATGAAAAACAATATACATTTAAAATTTGTGATTAATAATTAAACCATCATTAATTTGTCTAATATTTATTTTTCCGAGGTTCTATGCAATATATTGGCAAATTCTCTATCTTAGAAAAAAAAATTATATCCATGAGGGATAGATAAAGTTTAATTTTATTAATGTTTGCATTCAAATCAATACTGAAAAAATAAATTTCTACATAGATATAACCAAACGAATTTTTGTCATTTAGCGCTATTAACTAACTTCCATGTCATTTTTAGCATGATCTTACAGTTTTATATTTACTATTTATTATCGTTGTCATAGTTGGATAATATCTTTCATTGTCATAGTCCTACATCATCATTTTTAACTTCCAATATCATGAATTCGATATTAATGAAGGAAAGTTGACTATTGTACGTAAATATGCATAAATATGCATTATTATAAATAAGATGATACAATTTGAGGAGTTGGGTTATAAATTAAAATTGAAAGCCCTATATTAGCTTTAGTTCGGATCTTTTGAAACCATATGTTATTTCTGTCACGTATGTACGTAATATTACTCCACAAATATGGTTAGTCACTTCGAGAAAATTGTTTGATTTTGATATGCAATGTACGCATGCTTGAACATTATAATTCACTATAAATGTGAACAGGTTTTTCTTTTGGGGTGTCTTTCATCGTGTATATATTAAAAAGCAGTTGTATCAATATAAGTGCATCAATTCCAGTATAACAACAAAATCTAAAGTACACTTTCAAGGGGTTATTTTTGAATATTACATTATTTGAAATTCAACCAAAAATTCCAATTTGTAAAAATATTTTGAATGATTGAAATGCTCCGTGTAAAGTATGGATCCATACTAGTGATGTAAGAGGATAACGTATCGGCATATCCTAGCCAGCAACAAGGATCGAGAAAGGGGAATAAACCTTGCATGGGGATTGGGACAAACTAAAACAATACGTCGAATTGGAGTAATCCCCAACACAGTACCTCCCTTAAGAAAGGAAATATTTAAAACATTTTAAAGTAATGTTTCTCCATTTCTCCATTTTTTTGTCTTTTTTATCACTTATTTTCTTTATTCATAAAATTTAGAAACTTATTTAACTAAAAAAAAAATTGTTAAATTATTTGAACCAATTTATATTGATATTTGTCAAGTTTTTATTATTCTTTTCTAAGAATATTGCATTGGAGTCACCATATATTTCCTAAACCAATTGTAAATGTGTGAAGACTTTAAAGTAGTTAACCAACAATTTTGTGTCAAAGCAAAAGCTTCTAAGGCCTTGTTTAGCAATAAACTGTTAGTTGTTTCTAGTAGCTATTAGTTGTTAGCCATATAAATTAGATGTTTGCATCAATTGTTTGAATCAACTGTTTCTAAAAAAAAATGTTTGGTAAAATATAGCTGTTTCTAAAAACGTTGTTTGTTAAAATTTCATTTATGCCCTTTTCTACATTATTTTTTAGTTAAACATGATTTTTTATTTAGGTAGTATTTGGTTGGAAGGAAAATGATTTTTTTGGAAAGTCATTTTCAGTGAAAAATGTTTTTCCAAGAAAAATTAATTTTCATGTTACATTTTTGGTTGTTTGAAGCAAGACAAATCATTTTTCATGAAAAAGAGGAAAATGTCAACTGAATAATTTCAATAGCGAAAAATATTCACCAAATGGTTGTAGTTGAGATAAATTTTGACCAAATGAAGAAATTTTAAGCTTAAAATTCATATTTGATTTTTTTTTTCAGTACTTCCTCTCGGATAATCAAGTTTCGATCTAAACTGTTGAAATTATTTTAGTGACGAAAAATATCAACTGAGTTGTTTAAGTAGTGAAAAATGTCGATTGAATTGTCGTGACGGAGAAAAATGTTAACCAAATGAAGGAATATCGTGCACAAAATTTGGATTTCATCCTATTTTAATCTTTCCTATCCGATGATCAAGTTTCGATCTAAATTATTGAAATTATTCTATTAGTGAAAAATATTGACTACACTGTTTCAGGGGCGAAACTATCAATTAAATTGTGGTTGTGGAAAAAAAATGTTGACCAAAACAAAAGAATATTAAACTCAAAATCTGAATTTGAGCCTATTTTAATATTTTTTATCTAATAATCAAGTTTTAATTGAAACTATTGAAATTGTTTCAGTGGTGAGTCGACTGAATTGTTTTAGTGGTAAAAAATATTGATTAAATTGTCGTGGTGGAGATAAATGTTGATCAAATGAAAGAAATTTGAGCTAAAAATTGAGATTTGAGTTTATTTTAATCTTTCTCATCGGATAGTCAAGTTTCGATTCAAACTGTTTAAATCAATTTTTGCACCTAAATTTCAGCTGATCATATTTTCATACTAATTCTACATATTTTGTATTCATTATTTATCTTATTTCTTTTCAATCTATATGTACTCATGTAAGGCCTACGTGTTACAACCTTGTTTTATTTGAAGATTTTTTTTTGGTTATGAATTGAAATTTATATGATTTTTTTAATCTAATCTAATCTTTTCAAGCTCTTTTTCTTTGTTTTTTGCAATTTTAAATTTGTATGAATTTTAAATGATTTGATCTTCAATAGATTATGTTCAAATAAACATAATACAAAATGCCCATACTAACTCACATCAATCCAAAACTATTTATCTTATTTACTCATGGCATGTCTTGTAATTTGAAATGACTAGAATTAAGGCTTTTAATTTCATTAATGGCATGTCTTGTAATGTTGATAAAGCGTTGGACATTGTTGTCATTTATACAAACAACCATTCGCAAAAAGTTATTCATCTTAGCTTTTTATAAATTGATCTTTTGGGCTAACACAGCTATTATAAAAACTATTTATCAAATATAAAGTTGTCGTTTTTGACAAGGTCAAAACTCAAAACAGCCAAAACCCTCCAAAAAGTCATTTCTATCAAAAAATCAATAAAAAGGTCAACAATCAAACACCTTCGAAAGTATTTATTCACCTCAAGTGGTTGGATTATTGTCCACAAATTCGAAATCAAGTGGAAGCCAGTGGCAATTAATTAGAATGTCATTAAGCTTACGATATTGATCAATAATTAAGGTACTAATACCAAAATAAATATTGCCACGTCAGCCGCAGCATTGAAGTTGGCCCTTTATAGCTAAGTACTGGTCACTGGAGCCTTGCAATATGCCAATGTCCTTAGACCTGGGTTCAGGCTTATTGTGGCAAAATTGTATTGCTTTTCTCTTCCCTATTGCTTTTTAGCTAGGACTAGGAAAGGGGAGGGTTACACATTAGCAATTTACTGGTGCGTGTGCCTACGTATGGGTGAGGTGCAAATTTTTTCTTTTAATTTTTTTTCTTTTATTTTTAAAGGATAAGACCCAGATAATATATGAAACAGGGTGAAAATGCTTTCTTCTAACTGCAGGCGAGTATATATCATAAAACTTGAATATTTCTTCAAAGACATAGACCACAATTCACCGATCCTCTTCAACCATTAGCATTTAAGATCTAGCATTAATCTTCTCTTAAGTCTTAACATGTAATTACGGATCTTTAATCAACGGGTAATTGATTAAAATAGCATATGCATTGCCTCCACTAAAAAGCTACAGTGTGCTCCTAAGAAAATGGCCCACAAAAGTTTACAGTTAGAGGGATGGGTGGTTTCCATGATACTAATTAAAGGTCCCTTATCTTTTTGTTGCCCTTTGTTCTTTGGCGCAAAATTAAAAGTGCGTTTGAATTGTGGTGCTGTCATATTTTATGCTAATTTTGAAGAGAAACCACTCTAACTTTTATTAAGGTTCTTTATTGTTTACTCTCATACACTATTTTGCCAATATACCGTTTTCAGATATTTTTACTTTACGAACAGTTGATTCGGAAGAGGTCACGTTTTTGAATCCTCGATGTAGATTTTCTTCACTTACAAAATTTAACACATGTCTAGCTAACGTAAATAAATGTCAAATCTCTTAAATCAAGCTGTTTTGACTTTTCATTGCATTCTTTTGAATATATGTGATATCAATTCTTTTTCATATGGTCTATATATATATATATATATATATATATATATATATAATATATGTGTGTGTGTGTGTGTGTGTGTGTGTATGTGTGTGTATGTGTTAATGTATACATATATATATATATATATTATATATATATATATATATATATATATATATATATATATATATATAGTGGCGGATTTACTTAGGAAACAATGGGGTCCTTAGACCCCACTCCAAAAAAAAATCTTTATTTCCCTATATCAAATTAAGTATAATATATATATATATATATATATATATATATATATTATATATATATATATATATATGGACCCCACGTGACTTACACCTACAAATATTTATTGAAATTTGGAATGTTGCGCCATCTAGGCATCTACCTATTTGGCTATTCTCACAACCCAACAAAAGACATTGGTATACTCAAAGAATTAAAATAAGGTGTTTATTGTTTTATTAAGTGAAAAAGTTTCACCACACAAATTACTCTACAATTTAGACTCTTGACCTATCCTCCAAAAGCTAGAACATATATGGTCTATATATATATATATATATATATATATATATATATATATATATATATATATATATATATATATATATATATATATATATATATATATATATATATATATATATAGTGGTGTGTGTGTGTGTGTGTGTGTGTGTGTGTGTGTGTGTGTCTGTGTGTGTGTGTGTGTGTGTGTGTGTATGTATATGTATATATAGTGGCGGATTTACTTAGGAAACAATGGGGTCCTTGGACCCCACTCTAAAAAAAAAAATCTTTATTTCCCTATATCAAATTAAGTATAAAAAATATATATATATTGTTGGACCCATGTGACTTGCACCTGCAAATATTTATTAAAGTTTGGAATCTTGCACCATCTAGGCATCTACCTATTCAGCTATTCTCACAACCCAACAAAAGATATTGGTATACTCAAAGAATTAAAATAAGGTGTTTATTGTTTTATTAAGTAAAAAAGTTTTCACCACACAAATTACTCCACAATTTAGACTCTCCACCTATCCTCCAAAAGCTAGAACGTATCTGTTGTATTTTGCTCTTGCACGGCTGCCGCTTGAAGGAACAAAAAGTTTTAAAGTCTCTCTTGTAAGCTCCTTTCTCTCTCTCTAAATTTGTCTTTATAATTTCCCTTTTTTGAGTCTTTTTTATTTATTCTTCAAGCTTCTGATTATTTGTTTCGTGAATGTTTTTGTTGTTTTCTCATCCTTATATTGTGTAATTTTGAATTGAGAATGTAATTTGAGATTTATTTTTTCCTTATTGTTTAGATAATTCATTAGATTTGTGAATTCTTCTTTGACCAGTCAAAAGTCTCAACTTCTAGGTTTTGATATTGCTATAGGTTGTTGTTGAAAATTGAATTACTTAAATTGGGTATTGTTTGCCTCATTGGGTATCGTTTCCAAAACATGAGGACTCGTAGGGTGCAATTGCAGTTGTGAGATAATTAAATTTATGAAATATGTACTTGTATTTATTTTTAATTAGTCAATGTATTTTGAATTTGGTGCATTCGGTGTAAAATTTTATTGTCATTTTTCTTTATCTCGTTTAAGTTATTTAACTATAGTCCATTACTGGACCCAAAAAAAAATTCCTAGATCCGCCATTATATATATATATATATATATATATATATATATATATATATATATATATATATATATATATATATATATATATATATATATATTGTAAACATAAATTTCGCGCCTAAAATAAATTAGACAAGAAATTCAGAAACAAATTGAATTTTGTATTGATGTTGTATATAGGTACAATATCTGAATTAAATACTATAAGACGATCCTCTGACTCGATCTCCTAATGACTTGAGTATTCCGAGGGCGTGATGCTTGATTTTGGTTGATGCAAATTAGTTAAAGAACTCTGAAGACTGTTCTTGATTTTGATCTACAAGTGGCTGATTGTAGTTTTTAAAGCGCTGCAAGTTTTGATCATTCTCGCTTGGTACCTGGATGCTCCTTGCCGTCTGAGCTCTGAATTCTGCAAATGCTGAATGTTAAATGTAGCTGGCCAGATTAATCAATACGAGGGCAAGGTTGCTTGATCTCGATCGATGAACTAGATGAAGAATTTTGAAGTAGACTTTAATTTGAGGCTGCAGAAGATGTTAAGCTAGCTGACTTTGATCCTTGTTACTTGGTAGTTGGATATCGTCTATAGTCTGAGCTCTGAAGCCTGTAGAATGCTGAATATTGAGCTCTCCTAAATGAGAAGGGAGGACCTCTATTTATAGGCTCGAAGGTTAGGGTTTGAGTTGGACGTTGGGCCTAGGCCCATATCATAGTAATTATTCCCTCAATTTTAAAAGAAAAATAATTACTATTTTCTACATCATTAATGATACGTGGCAGCTTTTAACTGGTTGTATTTTAGCCACATTTAATTTTGACCAAGCGGGTCCACCAAAATAAACTGGACACATGCCAATTTGCGATTGGTCATTTTTTTTTTTACATGTGGCATCATCCGATTTGTCATAGAATTTTTGCCTTCTACAAATACCCCCTCGAGAGTCAGCCGTGTAGACGAACTTGGACTGCGTGCTTTTTTTTTGAAGCGGCTGAGTCTCGGATACTTGATTGATGCAAATGATCAGAATTTTGATGGGTAACTTTTGTTTTGTGGCAAGTAATATATATATATTTTTTTTGACTTGACACTTAACCCAATTTTTTTTTTTTGAAATTTAACGGATTAAACATCATTAAAGTGAGCTCGATTTGATAAGCCCGAAAAATAAATCAAGGCCCAAAAAGTCCTTTTTTTCCCCCTCTTTTGAGCTGCTCTTTTTTTGTTCTTCCTTTCTAAAAAAAAAGAAAAAAAAATTGAGTTGAAATCTTTGGATGCCAGCTGCGTTCCCGTCCTTCATTTTTTCCCCCTTTTTTTGTTTTTTTTTTCAACTTGTGGTAATTTTGAGTTTGGATTGTGATAGAATTCTATCAATAATTAGTGATAGAATTGGAGTAGGAGTAGGAATCCCAAATCTTCCATGCTATATAAACTTGCCCCAGAGGGTACTTTTCATTGCCTCACTCATTCCTTGCACTTTGTCGAGAATCTGACCCATCGACAGCTATTTAGGGTTTGAAATCAGCACAAATTTTGTCAGGGTTAAGCTTTCAATATCTAGAGAGATAGAAGTTAGACCTTCGTCAGACGAATTAACACGCATAATTGGAAGAAAGACCCTAGATTGCGATGTTGAAGCTGATGATGGTGACAGTGATAGTGAAGGGGAGAGTTGAAGTATTTCAGTTATGCAAGCCATGGCCTTCACACTACACGTGGTGCTCGCTTCGAGTGTGGAGAAAACCTGCCACTATTTTCGCTCACGTGTCTAGATTTTTACCCGTTTCTAGATACTGTTTTTTACCCAAAAATCAATAATTGCTTCCAAACTCCATAGCTAAGATGATAGTGAAGCTTGATATTTTGCTGTGAAATACATAGAAAATATTAAAAAGAATAGGCTTTTTTTTCTGCAATTTTTTTTTTTGGCCAGAAGCTTCGTGCGCGAAGCAGCCATGGCGTTCATCTTCCCACATTTGTCAGAATGTCTCTTCTGTTTTCTTGTTGGCAATTTGGTACCACATTATCCTAAGGTGTTCTTGTGGATCAGCAATTGCTCCAGAGTGTTGTAATAGCCTGAGAATGTCTCCAACATGCTGTTTTGAATGTGAGAGTACTTCACTGTAATTTGAAGTTTTCTTTTTTTTGTTGGGCATTGCCGCAATGAATTCACTATAATTTGGCACTTTTTTCCTTTTGCTGTTGTCCTTGGCTGAGTCATCGCCTAATCTCCAACTTTTCTGTTGCACATTTTTTCTGTCAGCTTAGAAAGAGTCTCTTTTGGCTTTTTTTTCTTTAAAACCGCTTCCTTTTGTTTTTTTTTTTAAGGCTCTTTTTTCCTTAAGGTCTCTTTGTTTTGTAGTCCCCTTTTTTTAGAGAGGTTTAATTAATGCTTCCCTTTTTTTTCCTTTAGGAAGCTGTTGGATCGACTACTCCCCCTATTAGATCGCAAGTAAGGTCGACTTTTAAGATGAGGAATCGTTTCTCGCTGTAGATTCGATTCTTCGCATCAGACTCCCTCACTTGATCTAGTTGGGGTCGACTGGAATTTCTTCCTTCCAACCACGACTCCTCTAATTAGATTACGAAGTGAGGTTGACTTTTAAGACGAGGAATCATTTCTCTCCGTATATTCGATTTTTCATAGGAGAGTCCCTCACTTAATCTAATTGGGGTCGACTTGTATTTCTTTCTTCCAGTCGCGACTCCTCCAAAATGAGGAATCGTTTCTCCCTGTAAATTCGATTCTTCGCATGACACTCCCTCACTTAATCTAATGGGTGTCGATTTGCATTTCTTCCATCAAATTTGCGAAGGCATGGCTTTCTCCACTCAGATAGTGGAGGCAGAACTTCTCCGGTAAGATAGTAAGGACATTACTCATCCAATCAAATAGCAAAAACATTCAGACAATGAAGGTGTGCCCCCTCCAATAAGAGAGTCAAGACATGTTCTTCCAATCAAAAAGTGAAGGTTTGACTCCTCCCTCCAGACAACAAAGGCTTGACTCCTATGATCAGAGAGCGAAGACAGTTTGACTCCTCCAATCAAGCAACAGAGACTTGACTTCTTCTATCAGACAGCAAAAGCGACTCTTCCAATCAGAGAGAGAAGTCTTGGCTCATCTGATCAGACAGCAAACGCAACTCTCACGATCAGAAAGTAACAGCTTGACTCCTTCGATCAGACAGATAAGGCATGACTTATCCAATCAGACAACATAAGTGACTCATCCGATCAGACAGTGCAGACTTGGCCTATTCTATCAGGAAGGCTACTCTCCCGATCAAAAAGCAAAGACTTGGCTCATTCGATCGGACAGCAAAGGTGACTCATCCGATCAGACAGTGCGAACTTGGCCTCTTCTATCAGACGGTGAAGGCAAATCTTCTTATCAGAAAGAGAATGCTTGGCTCATTCGATCAGATAGTGAACGCAATTATCCCGATCAGAAAGCAACATCTTGGCTCGTTGAATCAGACAAATAAGGCAAGACTCGTCCAATCAGACAGCGAATGTGACTTCTCCAATTAGAAAGTGCAGATTTGACTTCTTCGAACAGACAAAGGCTTGACTCTTTCGATTAGACAGGAAAGACATGACCCTTTCAATCAGACACCGAAAGCTTGATTTTACACATTGTCAGTGCCTGACTTGAAGGAAAAGATTACCAATTTAAAAGAAGACGCCTATATCGCTAATATGAAGGATGATGTAACCTTAATGTTGCCCTCAACTTGAAGGCATTCTAAAAGTTTGTAATAAGTTGGTGATTGTTTGAAACCTATTTATATGATTTGAAAATGTGCTTAGTGATTTAGGAGTTAACACCTTTGATAAAATGACTTGATAGTCTTTTACTTTGTTGGTTGAGCGTCTTGGACTTGATGCCTTGTGAGTCTTTGAGTTTGATAACTTGGAGCCTGAACTTCTTGATTTTGGAATCTAGAACTTTGATGACTTGGTAGTCTTTTAATTTCGATGTCCTGGGAGACTTGAACTTTGATGACTTGAGAATTCACTTGGTGACTTGGGAGTCAGTAATTTCATTGGCTTCGGAGTCTTGAAGAAACAATTCTGAAGTCTTAAAAAAAAATCGACTTGGAAGTCTACGAGATTTGTGACTTGGGAGTCTGTTGGGATTAATTTGGAAGTCAGAAAGTTTTACGACTTAGGAGTCTGTGCGATTTGATGACTTAGAAGCCTTCCATTTTACCGACTTGACAGTCTGTTTCTTTGGTGTCTTTGACTTTGAAGACTTAAGAGTCTATTATATCAATGATTTGAGGGTCTGTAAAGATGACTTGAAAGTCTTCAATAACTTGAAAGTCAGCAACTCTGTTTGACTTGTGAGCCTACAACTTAGATGACTTAAGAATCTTTAAACTTTATTTGAAAGCTTATGTCATTGATGACTTGAGAGTTTACGATGCTGATTACTTGAGAGTCGTTGAATTCACTTCAAAGTTTACAATCTTGTCGACTTGATAATCTTCAGGCGACTTGGTAGTCTTTGATTTTGATGGCTTAAGCATCCTATAGGTGACTAGATAGTCTGTGCTGACTTGAGAGTCTAGAAGTTTAAACTTGGAAGTCTTAAGGGTGACTTGAGAATTGAAATTATTTTGTAACTTGATAATCTTGCAGAGTGACTTGACAGTCTTGCGGAGTAACTTGAAAGTCTTCATCAAGCATATAGCTACGTTGACTTAGAAGTCTTGGAGTTTGTTGATTTGGAAGTTCAATACAAATGACTTGAGAATCTTCTAATGTGACAACTTGGGAGTTCACAAAATTTGATGACTTAGGAGCCTTGAATTTGAATGACTTGATAATCTCTTACTTTGCTGACTTAGGATTCTGAAATTTTGACGACTTGATAGTCTGTGCAAGTTTGACGACTGGGGAGTCTACAAAATTTGATGACTTAGGAGTCCTGAAAGTTTAACCTTGGAGTCCATGCGATTTGATGACTTTAGAGTCTGTCAAGCTTGACTTCAAAGTTTGATAGGGCTGACTTTAAAGTCTGAGAGTTTGATGGCTTAGGTGTTTGTAGAAGCTGACTTGGAAGTCATAGAGTTTATCAACTCAGAAGCTTGTAAAGGTTCACTTAGAAGTCTTAGAGTTTGGTGACTTGAAAATCTAAAATGAGTGACTTGAAAGTCTTCGAGTCTCTACGAAGAGTGACTTGAAAGTCTGTAAGTTCTTTGATGACTTAGAAGTCTATAAAGGCTGGCTTGGAAGTATACCCCCTAAATGCCAATTTTGGATTGCTATCTTCCAAAGCACTTTCCAATAGACAATTAATCAGATTCTTCGGTATCTTCTTCATCTAATGTGATGTTTCCTTCTTTTATACGTTGCAGGACTTGTCTTCTGAATGTTTTACACTTTACTATAGGATGATTGATGATCCTGTGATACTTGCAATATTTGGGATCATTAGTTCTTCCAATTTCTTCCGGACAACTTGACTCTGGGAGTTCTATAAGTCCTTTCTCAAGAAGTTTGTCAAGTATTTCTGACACATTAAACTCAGAATATGGACATTCTTTCTCTTCGGAGTCTCTGAGCATGGAGCTTTCATTTCTTGATGATGCCGCTGATTCATCATCATTGAGCCATCTTCCACAGTAGGTAATTGTAAGCTCCATATCCTGAGCTCATGTTGCCAATTCTTAGAATGTTTTGGGCTTGTTCACTTGTAAAATATAAAGTATATCCCAATCCATCCTTTAGGCACACATCTCGACAACTGAAGACTTAGACAAATGGTCTTTACACTTCAGAGAGGGAGTACGCCAACGGTTAATGTAATCGATGACTGGCTCATTGTTACATTGCCTTGTGTTAGTCAACTCTGTTATACTAACTACACGGCGTGTGCTATAGAAGCGATTCAAGAACTCACTTTCGATTTGCCCCCAGCTATCAATGAACTCAAAGGTAAGGTCTGTATGCCAGTCAAATGCAATTCCTTTGAGGGACCGAACGAGCTGTTTCACCAATCGATCACCTTCAGTGTCAGCGGTGCTGCAGGTTTTGATGAAATGGGTGATGTGCTGCTGGGGATTACCTTTGCCATCGAACTGGTTAAACCTGGGAGGCTGATTGCCATGGGGAATGCGAAGAGCATCTATCCTCTTCGTATAAGGCTCTGTATACAAATGGGTCTTGTGAGACCCACCTCCCAACCGAGCCTTGATTGCATTTGCTATCAAGCTTTGAATCTGCTCAACAGACATTGAGCATAAAGAGCGGTCCTTCTTTGTCTTGCACTCGTTGTCAGATTCTTCACTGTGGTTAGACTCTTTATTAGAGTCTTCAGCGTCTGAACCTTTGTTAGAAGCGTCCGAGGACTTCTTTTCTAGCTTCTTCATCAGCTTAGCAATCTGATTGTTTTGGCGTTTCATTTGAACGTCCTTTTCTGTACTCTCTTTAGATAGCCTATCCAAGGTAATCTTCATGCTTACCAGTTGTTCTTCGAAGTCAGTAGCCGCTATTATCACAACTGGCATGATGACAATGTCAGAGGATTTAGCTTCAGCATGCGAGGAAAGTAATCCTTTTGAGGATGCTAAAGAGGAATCACTTCTTGAATAACCATCATCTTCAAAATTGAAGGGTTGGAAAGCAGGGTTGGTGTGGGTTTGGAGTTCATCCATCCCACGTGGAATTGTTTGTGGCATGATGAAGCCAACAACAGATTTTTGCTTCAGAACATTTGAAGCGATTTAATTAACTCCATTAGATACCTTGGAGCTGAGGTTTTGGATCTTATGTAACTGTAATGGTGCAGCCACAATTGATTGCTCTTCGGTGATAGCGATAGCAGCTTTTGTCATACTTCTAGTTATGACACCACCAGATGTAGCACTAGCAATTGTTGATCCCT